>WAAG01081827.1:0-19505 GCA_013390105.1 Tichodroma muraria
CTCTTGCAACAGATGCCTGGTTAGATATATGAAAAATTAGATAGTATAAAAATTATGTTACATACTAGTGGTTAGTAAAGATGGTGGTGATGTTTTGCAAACAAAGAAGTGAGACCTTATTACACCACGGGGCCTGATAAAGTGTTAACCAAAGCCACCTGAAAAAACTTAGAAAGCTTACTATTTTAGGTGGTCTAGCTGGATAGAAGCTATAGTTCATACAGGCAGCTTGCTGTATTCTGAGTCGTAAGAGCTCAGTACATAGCAATGATTTTATTTTAAAAGACTGGAAAGTTCAAAACAATTTGTGTGGTTGGTGTAAGAAAAGTAACATATGTTATAACAGCAAGCTTTAGTTGAGCTAGCTGCTCTTGGTTTAGACTTGGGAGGATGAATGCAGAGGTTACTTGGGGGTTACTTTGAGTTCACTGCATGCTGAATGGTCATTCTGCATCACAGCTACAGAAATGACATGTTGGGCAGCTCTCCCTAGCCTGGCACAAATTTAACGTAACAAATTTCATTGGCTGTACCCCAGCTTTTTACACCTCCGAGGGGGAAGCTGTGCTAATGAGCTTCCAAGTTGCCACAAAGTAGAGAGTGACATCTCGTGGCCAGATTCTTCAGCAATTCTGTTTCTGTTCTAAAATAATGCTGTTTGTTGTTATTTGTCATGCTCATTGAGACTTGATCAGTTACCCCATCTATCAAGCATTCACGCTTCAATTCCTTTTCAGTGGGAGTAGGAAAAGGCACCGTGGGCTTTTTTGAAATGACAACAGATTTCCCTTCCTTTTCTGGACACGTTTAACATGCTTGGATTGTATTTATGTATGTATTTTTAAATATCACCGTGTAGATACTGTGAAAAACTAAAACTGGCTACAGAATTAGTATTTCAAGGCTGAGAAGGAGTAGCTACTTGCAGTTTTATTTCATTGAGATCGCTCAGAATTTGAAACCAGACATCTCAGGGGTGTCTCCTTCCAAGATTGGATTGAGCTCCTCAACATATCTACCAGTGGTTCACAATACTGGTCTTAAATGGCGGTTAATAAAAACAATTTTTTCTTCTTGGTGGTTTGTTTTTGCCCTCTTCAGCAAGTCACAAATGCTATTTTCTTTTTGGTGTTTTGATTTCATCCCTTTGATCAGGCTGTTGAGTATCTTGGAGTGTTTTTTTTCTCTGTTTATTTTAGTACAGTGGCAGTAAGGTACAAGAAGGAGATTACATGTATTTTTTCCCAACACTTCCTGCAAAAATGGTGTGAAGAGTGGCATGATATGGGGTTTTTTTGAACCTCTCTTATTAGA
Source organism: Tichodroma muraria (assembly GCA_013390105.1). Lineage (NCBI taxonomy): Eukaryota > Metazoa > Chordata > Aves > Passeriformes > Sittidae > Tichodroma > Tichodroma muraria. The sequence goes on from WAAG01081827.1 coordinate 1,315, forward strand.
GGTTATATTAGCTTCAGAGGTACATTCTTCACTAACCAATTTGAGGGGTTATATGAATGGGTAAAAAAGTTTCATCCATTGTAATGACAGAGATGTTGCTCTTTATTTGTACTCTTCATTTTGCAGTGCCAGCTTTTTGTTTAATTTATTTTTTTAAAGATGGAAAAGAAATGAGAAAGTGCTCAAACATTTCATCACAAGAGGTCGCTCAGTAGCTGTTGCTGAGACAGGAAGATTAAAGGCTTAAGTAGACAGAAACTCTCTAGTAGTCTGTCTCTGTGCATGTGGAGATGCTTTAAAATAGTCTGAAAGTTAAAAACTGAACTGAACTTCAAAAAACTTTAATTCAGATTCCTGTCTTTCTACTGCCATCGGCATTCTGTGCAAAATAAAAAGTCACCTGTTGTATCACGCCTTCTAAAAAATTTGGAATTCTGAATTCCCAGTGTGTAGCAACTTGCAGGAAATCAATGGTGCATTTGTTTTAGCTTATCACAGAACATGAATGTTCTTTGTTTCTTTTCCCTTTATATGCTAAATATTGTTGTCATTATAATTGTTAATTTGGATCAGGAAGGTGTTTTTTCTATACAAGCACTACAGCATATCTGTGCTGTAGTAATGCTCTGCTGAATAGAGTTGTTGGTGATTTTTTTTGTCTGTTATATTTTTGTTAGAAATGTACTAGGAGAAAGAATCAACTTATTTTAAAATAACTTTATTTTTTGTGTAGCTCATAGATTATGTGTTCACTTAAAAGACAAATTATATATGCAATTATTCAGAGGACTTCTTAGAATCCCAAATTCTTGAGGCTGAGCCAGTACTTTCTGTTGCAATGGAAGAAGGTACATGTTGGGAGTACGATCAGGTTCCGGGACTTTAAAGAGCAAGAAGATAGCAGAGATGAACTATTACAGGAGACAAGGAAAGGTGGATTGAGAGACTAGAAAAGATAGTAAGTGAAAAAAGTGTAAATGAAAATGTATTTCCAGGAAGTTTCCTAAATACATTACAAAACCAGTACTTTAAAAATAAACACCACACCAGAAAACAAAACCAAGAACAACCCTCCCCCAGAAAAAACAAATCCTCCCAGTTTTTAAAGTCTTGTCTTTTATGTGAAGTTGAAGGAGAATGGTGGGTTGGATGGGGTTTGAGCAACTGGTCTTGAGAAAGGCCTCTATGGCTGGGGAGTTAGAAACAGATGATCTGCAAGGTCCCTTTCAACCCAAACCATTCTGTGATTCTGTGGAAGCATAGCCCTGGCTTTACTGGGGAAGAATGTAGTAAGGTTGAAGCTGTCATAAAGTATCTGAGGTTAGGCATCTGAAAATGGTTGCCCAATTGATTCTGGCAGAAACTTACTTTGGCAAGTCAGGCCTCTTACTGAGCTGTTGAAGTATAGGTGGTTTTAGTATGCATGCTACATTGCATGTTGAATTTCCACCACGTTTGATTGGGTTTTTTCAAAAGGTGTGTGTCTTATGCATTTGAATGAAATTTCCAGAAATTTTTTTCTTCCTCCTGCATTTCATGTCTGTGTTAATTTGGAAAATATTGATTGCCATTAAGTGTGGTTCTTCACAGAAGAGAAATCAGACAATCCTCTTCCAGCCTTTGGTTGATTTTTCGTGGGTAAGAAAATAGGTATTCTCTATTCCTCCTCAGATTTATTTATTATGGACTCTCCATCAGTGGCTTTCCAAGATAGGAAACACTCAATTGCTCTTTCTGCTCAGAATGTTTTCTTTGCATTAGCAATAAATAATGAATCACTTTGCAGATCAACCCTTGAAGTACTATTGCTATTTTGACAACTTGGATTAGCTAGTGCTCCTTCTTTTTATGAAGGTTTATCCTGCCAAGACATTCTTTGAATACTGATAATGTTGATCCTCTTGCCAGTATGGTTATGTTAGAAAGAGGTATTTTTCTTCTTTCATCACCATGTTCCTTGAAAGCATATTGAATAATGAGACAGCCAAATGGAAATAATTTACATGAGTATTCAGCAAGTTTATTTAAAGTTAATGTTATCTGAAGGCGTGTTAAGAACATTTCAAAGTCAGCTACTGCTTAAACTGCCTCAAACCCTTCAGCCCCAAATGCTGTGTTCTAGCAACCTGTGAGCTCTGGCTGTGCTTTACCCAAGGTGGTAAAACACAGCTTTTAGTAATTTCAGCTCTTCTCTGGAACTGCAGTTTTCATACTCTTCTCTGTTTAATACCAGTAGCTGTCAGCTCAGTCTCTACAAACCACTGATGCTGAAGAAACACCTTTCTGTTTTGTATGACTGATGATATGGAATGCTTTAATTCTGTTTCAGTTGCCTTTACTCCACAAATGCCAAAATGAGCAAGGGCACCCAATAACTATACCTATTTTAACAATATCAGATACAGTGGAGTCAAAACAATTTCAGCAACAGATGGTTTAGATGGTGCCTGTCAATTGGTCATACTGTGCACAACTGGTCCCATGTCTTGTGCAAAGTATAGATGGGCCATACGTAGGCTCAGTAGATTTTCCAGTTCCTGTTGAGGAAAACTTGGCATAAGTGATTTTTTTTTTTTCAGTGTTCTTCACACATAACATTTTGAAGCTTGGTCACATGCAGTTCTGCCCAAAACTGTTTCTTGTTCATTTGTTAAGAGAGTCACAAGTCAGAACTCCGGCATGCGAAGTCTTGTAATAACTGTGGGTAGTATTCTTCCCCAAAACCCCTGTCGTTGGTGGTGATCACTTAAAGGATGCCATCTTTATGTTTTCTTTACAGTAAGTCTCCTCTATTTTCCAAAGTTGCATAATCTTAGCCAACAGTTTGTATGAAATAATCCAAATCCAGGGTTTTTTTCTGTGTCCATGTCCTCTGTAGTAAGTGTGGATTTTTTGAGATTGAGTGTATTAGGGTAAATTTACCGTTTTTAATAATGTCAATATACTTTGCATTCATTCACTCGTTCATTGTGCTTCCAAACTCTGCTGTAGCCGCATGTTGAAAAGAAATCTGAATTGAGCAGGAACAGTAGCACATACACTCTGTTTTACAGAGTTAAAAAGGCTACTCTGTTTAATGTAATGATGATGAATGAAATCCCTCCCTAATCTGTGTCTTAAAATATAAAGAGGAATTATGATTAAGAATCTGCAGTGCTCTGCAGCCAACGTGCTTCCATACTAACCTGGAATAGAGTCTTTGCTTCTATTCGTTGTTCAGTGGCTTTGCTGAGAAAGCCAAACAGAGAGTTAATTATGGTGTTTTTTTGTGCTGAGGACACCTGTCCACTAGGAAATGCGCTGAGACCCTCAACTCAATTTACATCAGCCAGAGAACAGCTGCCAGATGGTAACTACTTTTGGTCACTACCAACCTGGTTGAATTTGAACTGGTGACCCAGAGGTGAAATGCTTTATATCCTATTACTAATTCCTTGAGGTTTCCAGTTTCTCATCCATCACTTTTTTCAAATGACAGCACAGTATATGTCAAAAATCTCAAAACAATTACTGCTTCATATATTCAGTGTGTGTTGCAGAATCTGAGATGTGCCTTTGCAAGGCTTTTGCACTCACACTGTTGGCTTGAAAAGGTTGGTGAAAAAAAGGATGTTTCCAAAGCCACATGGGAATTTTCCCTCTTCTTTAGCAATGTACTTTGTCACTGTTATATATATTATTTTTGTTAAATGCTGTTTTACAAAAGGCTTTTAAACCTCCCTTTATTTAAATAGAATTCAATGTGATCTTGTACATTTTCTGAATCACAATTTTGGATTGGAAACTGGGTTTTGACAATAGTTTGATTTTTTAGGAGACTATATTTTTTTTTTTTTCTTCCTGCTAGGGAAGTGGAATTTAATAGAATCTTAGAATATCTTGAGTTGGCAAGGACCCACAGGGATCATTGAGTCCAACTGCTGGCCCTTCACAGGACACCCCAGGAATCCCACCATGTGCCTGAGAGCGTTGTCCAAATGCTTCTGGAACTCTGTCATGCTTGGTGCTGCTGTGACCACAGGCCTGGGAGTCTGTTTCAGTGCCCAGCCACCCTCTGGGGGAAAGACATTTTTCATAGAATCTGAGAATCGTTGAGGTTAGAAAAGACCTCCAAGAGCATCAGGCCCAGCCTTTGAGCAGATACCACCGTGCCCCCTAAACCGCATTGTGAAGTGCCACGTCTGCTCAGTGCTTGAACACTTCCAGGGAGGGTGACTCCACCACTTCCAGGGGAGCCTGTTCCAATACCTAACCACTCTTGCAGCGAAGAAATTTTTCCTAACACCTAACCTGGACCTCCCTGGTGCACCTTGAGGCCATTTTCCCTTGTCCTGTTGTGGTCGTCTGGGGGAAGAGCCTGACCCCTACCTGGCTATGACCTCCTGTGAGGCAGTGAGTGATCACCGCCTCCTTTTCTCCAGGCTAAACACCCCCAGCTCTCTCAGGCTCTCCTCATCACACTTGTGTTCTAGCTTCATTGCCCTTCTCTTGTCACACTCCAGCACCTCCACGTCTTCTTTGTAGTGAGGCGCCCAAGGCTGCACATAGGACTTGGGCTGTGGCCTCACCAGTGCTGAGTACAGAAAGATAATCACTGCCTTGGTCCTGCTCGCTGCCCTGTTCCTGGTAGAGGGCAGGATGCCATTGGTCTTCTTGGCCACCTGGGCACATGCTCGCTCATGCTCATCTGCAGTCAACCAGCGCCCCCAGGTCCATTTCCAGCGGGCACCTTAACAGCCACTCTTCCCCCACCTGTAGTGCTCCAGGGCGTTGTTGGGATCTGAGTTCAGGACCTGGCACTTCATTGTGTTGAACTTCACACCACTGGCCTTGGCCCATCAACTTAGCCTGTCCCGATCCCTCTGCAGAGCCTTCCTGCCCTCCAGCAGATCAACGCTCCCACCCAACTTGATGTTGCCTGCAACCTGACTGAGGATGCACTCAGTCCCCTTCTCCAGATCGTTGGAAAAGATGTTAAACAGGCCTGGCCCTGATACTGAGCCCTGGAGAGCACCAGTTGCCAGCTGCATTTCATTCCATTCACCGCCACTCTCTGGGCTTGGCCATCCAGACAGNGCTCCCACCCAACTTGATGTTGCCTGCAAACTGACTGAGGATGCACTCAGTCCCCTTCTCCAGATCGTTGGAAAAGATGTTAAACAGGCCTGGCCCTGATACTGAGCCCTGGAGAGCACCAGTTGCCAGCTGCATTTCATTCCATTCACCGCCACTCTCTGGGCTTGGCCATCCAGACAGAGTGCATCCACAAAGAGTGCACTTGTCTGAGCCATGGGCGTTCAGTTTCTCCAGGAGAGTGGTGTGGGAGACAGTGTCTGAAGTTTAGGTTACATCCACAGCCTTCCCCTCATCCACTAGGTGGGTCGCCTGGTCATAAGAGGAGATCAGGTTCTCTGAACACCCGTGGCTGAACATGTGTGATTAAAGCAATCAAAAAGCCTATGACTCACAACTGTCTTTGGAATTCTTGAAAGGCTTTGAAGACAAGTATTACCAGATGAAGATTAACAGTTAATATCTGTTAGCTCCTCTTCTAATTTACCTCCTAACTCCCAAATCCAAGCGTTTCACCATTGTGTCACGCTCAAGAAAGTCTTTTTGTTGAGAGGGTGCTCTTGTGTCGTGAGAGGGAAATCTGAGTAAGGAGTACACTGAAATTTGTAGAATGAACAGTGCTGTGGAACATGACTGTCTTTCAACAAATCCCCTTGATTGCTCTAATATCCGATGCACATGGGGTAGACAGGTATGTAGCTGCATCTGATGAGAGGAAAAATGGTGCCTTAAGTTTCTCTACTGCATTTCTCCACTGGTAATTGTCCCAGCATCACACAAAAAATAGAGGGGGCAACAGGTTCCCTAGGGCTGAGTATAAAATATGTAGAAAAATAATTGATTAGTTGCTTAATTTTTTTACAAGCTAAATTGAAAAATTGTGATTTCTGTTTTCAAGGGCAGCTTATGTAAGGGTTCCCTTTTAGCAAGGTAACTTACCATTGGTTTTAAAGCAGGACACCAGTTAAGGCGTGGAGCTGAGAAACAGCAGCGCTTTTCAAGATTGGCATTCTAAAGGATGTGGTGAAGACTTTATATATTGATTGGTTTTGATCTCAGCAGATAGGTTTTCTTCCACTGCTGAGAATGTGCCAGCCCTTGGAGCTGAGTGTCTGTGCATCATTAAGATGAAGATGTTATAGACATTGTACTGGATGATGTGGTTTTGTTTCCCTTGGGCTCAATTCAAACTCGGGATATTGCTGCCTAGTTTTGTTCCTGTTTGCATGCTCTCTTAACAGGTAGGCAGCAATGCTTTCAGTTGAAGCCTAACAAGCTATTAGGTTTTAAGTCAAGAAGCTAAGGAACATACTGGCCCACAGAGTGATCTGCAGTGAGATCTCAGATGCCAGGGTGACAGGATTTTTGAAGCATGAAGCACGAAACTAGAGAGACTGTGAAATGCAGTTCTCTTTTAAAGAACTAACTTATGTTACCAGCCTACAGCTCATGTATAACTGCTTGCTCAACTAGACTTTTACACCCTCAAACTTTATTACAGGGTGAACAATATGACTGTCATGAAATAAATAAAGAAAATAGGTGGGGTTTGGGTACTAAAAGTCTACTTCAAGTGCACTGCCATTATGTAGTAATGAGGTAAATGGAATGAGTCGGTTTAACTCATAGCATCGTAATTGTGCTGACATAGCCACAGTCAGAAGCAGCATCTGGTCCCATCTCTAATTAAGATTTTCCTTTTATCTGGGATTGCAAACCACTGTAGCTGCTGGTAGAAATTCTAAAATATGAAGGATAGTTAAGGATACGCAGCAATTGCTTTTATTTTTTCTCTGCTCTTCTTTGGGGTCTTTGAAGAAACATACTAAGCAGCTCTTAATTCTCTCTAGTGCTGCATAGCAGGGACTCCAGTGGGAAGAGGTTGCACACTCTTCACACTTTACACACATTTTTCAAGGAATCCTTCTGCACTATGTGTTCATCCTGAAATAACAGATGCCTAGGCCATGTGTGCATGGAGTCATACAATCATTTAGGTTGGAATGTACATTGTCATCCTCCACAAAAGTATGCCCGTGTCCTAGGGCTGCATGGGCTGGAGGAACAGGTACACACACACACATCATTATCTTCTGCATATGTGCAATAGATTTTATATGCACTATTATTATTATTTTGCATTTTGTAAGATCTGGATAGTGCAATCCCCTTCAATGAAACAGAGAGGTGGAATATATTTGGCTAGCTCTTGCAGAACCTAAGATGGGCCATATGTAATAATATATCTTTGAATAGGCTGTTTCTGCAGCGTCATCATACTGACTAGAGTCAGATTCTTCCTTGGCTCATCCTAGACACCCGCTTTATATGACCTAGAAAAAAAATATGGGGGGTGTGTGAGGGGTGTATTTTTAGATAAACTAAAGGGTATAAGCAAGGTTAAAAAAATAGGGTGTTGCAGGAACCTCATAGCAACACTTTCCAAAATAAACGAAATGGAAGAGGCATTGTTTCTCTGATTTTTTTTACTGCCTGTTGATACATCTGGGGAATTTAGAGAAATAATTTTCTGTAAGTTACCAGCTCTTCCTGTGTTGTTGCTTCGTAATGTGCAGTCAGGTCTAAAAGTGAATACACATTTTATTTTGTCTTTATATAGTATAGAAATTTAGGAGTTGCATGGCCTCTTTAGTTTGTGGCTTTAATTTAACCTACAGTGGTAACTACTTCCTAAAGTTCTATCTGTAGTACTGAGTATAAGTATCTGGTGAGCATATGACTATTTAAAAAACTTATCTGAATCTATTACAGTGTCTACTTTTAGCAAGTTTGCATTTAATAAGTTCTCATTTTCCACAGCTTTCTTAAAACCACCTTATTCAAGTGATCTTTTCACAGTTCTGAGTATCAGCCATTCTAGCAGGTCAAGCTGTGTGATAACCTTGCATTAATCAGCAGCTAAGATTTATATCTGTACCTGCAGCATCACACTAGGATACCCTAAAATAAACAGCATGATGTTTATATTAGTCATGTAACAAGTGTCTTTCTCAATGTGGTCACATGCATTTAATTTAAAATATATCCAGTAAAGAAAAAATCACTTGGCACTTTCTGTTTCCATTTTAAGTAATCAATTTTAAAATAGAAGCAGTACAGGATATGTTTTATAAGAGGAGCTATAAAGAAGAGGACAGATTCTTTCATCACTCCAGAATGTCTTTGAGGAGGCTTAGAGCAGGTGTAGGGGAGAGAGGCTGAGGCAGCCCCAGGCTGTCCTTCACCTCTGCCTGCTCTGGAGGACGGGGGGACTCCCTGCCAGAGCTGTGGACACTCAGCCTGTGGCTCTGCTTGGTTGTTCTTCCCTTTTTCTGTTTGCTGCCTCCCCGATGTAAATTGTGTTTTATGTTTGAGGGGTTCACCTCGATATAGAATAACGGAGGTATGATCCAGCATGTGCAAAGGGCTGTCAGCCTGCTCTATAGGAGATAAATTACGTTCAGGCAGGACTAAAAAGCCCCACTTCACAAATGCTGAAGAATGTACATGGAACTGGAGAAATTAAAGATTTGGGAAATAGTTTAGGGTCAACTTAAGTCTCAAAAAGTCTCAAAGCCTTACAATTCCACCTGTCCTGTAGGAAGGGAATATCATGTTCCAGGAGAACTGTGTTCTTCTGTGGAATTCACCCCTGAAGGCCAGCAAATATTCCACTGGACAGGTGGAATTTTAAGGCTATGTATAGCATTTCTTGAGTTAGTGCATGTGTATTTTTTGCTCTCACCATCCTTTCACTTAACGGCCTGTACTTGAATACTGTGAGTTCCTTTTGAATTTATTGGACACCCAGTACCTACTGAAGGTATAAATTTTAACAAGGCTGTAACATCCAATTTTAAATGCAATGTGCTGCATTATTTTTCCTTTTGTGTTTAAAGGTTGCACATTGAATGCACTCCGGCAGCTGACAGTGACAAAAATGAAGTGGACCTGAGTGTAGCACTCTCAGTTGCCTAGAAGCAAAAAACCAACCAAGGATAATATTTTTATTGTTGATACACAGCAGTGAAAGTCAGCAGATTCAGAACTGAATTTGTTACTATTTGGCATCGGACTTCTCATTAGTGATAGACATTTCACCTCCCTAAGTAGCTAATACCTTCTGTATGCGTAAGTGGACTTGACAAGTAACTTCTGTTGCAAGTTGCAGTTCATATTGCCTTACTGTATTTATTAAGTCTTTGTAATAATATTTCAAGACATGTAGTTAATACAGCAGATGGTCCTTCATCCTTCTAACTTGTACAAAGTTTTCAGTAGACAAATAACTACTTTCCTAATATATAGTTCCTTAGAAACTACTTTTCTTTCTGAAATGGCAGACTTGTCATAGACCTACAGTATCCAGGTGAAAGCTGTGGATGGACAGCTAATGGCCTGATCTCTACCAAAACAATCTCTTTGGCATAAGTAACTCAAGCATTGCAGTGCCCACCTTCGAATACTGACCAGCCTGTGAGAGACATGTCATAAACCCTCACCTTAACTGCTCAGGAAAACGCAAAGCCCACTGCTGTATATCTAAGAGGAGAAGTGATATTTGTATTGATTTGGTTTTAACAGTTGCCCTCAGGTACAGAAGTCCAGAATAGTCACAAAGCATGCATGAATACAAACTTTGCTTAGCTTTCCAATTGCTATGTGTCTAAATAAGTAACACAATATGAGAAGGCATGTCAAAAGGTACCATATCAAGTCTGTTAACACTGAAAGTTGTGATTTTCAGAGGGTCAAGGTACAGAATGTTACATATACAGTGTGTGTGCAGTTGCATATGCATGTTCATAGACATGACATGAGTTCAACAAATATAATGTCAAAAATTTGACTCTGTGCCATTTGTTTCAGGCAGTTATTTGGCAGAAGACCAGGGTATCAGATCACAAAATGGCCTGTATGTCAGTTCTGGGAACAGCCGTTATGAGCAGTATGGTACCTTTTCAACACTGCTGCGTATATCCTGAGGTGAGTTTAAACTTCCTTCTCCCAAATTCACTTCAGGTCTGTCAATGGAGAGAGCTAAAGAAATACTGGAAAAGAAGGAGACTTCGAAAAAGAAGATGTGTCTCCAGATTGACATCTGATTAATGCATTTGATTCTATTACTGTCCTCTCTGTAAAATTAATTGGTTTGGTGATTGAAAATCCACTCCAAGAATCACCTCGTCAGGACTCATGTGGCACTGATCAAATGGCAGTAAAAACAGTTGTGATGACAAATGCAGAATTGCTGATTGCTCAGAGCTGTCTCAGTTGGGATTCCTGGCCCACAGGCAGGTTGTGCTCTGATTAATATCTAAGCATTTAGATGGTTCTCAGCTTCATGGCCTCTTAGCCTTGTACTCTAAAGAGTATCTCCTATCTCCTCAATTTCAGTGGGGGCACCTGAGCAGTGAAAGAGACACATACTTAGAAGGGCAAGTTATGCAAAATTTTCACCAAAATTTTCACATATTTTGACTAAATACTTTCTAGTTTTCAAAAAATTCTGTGTTCTTGGCTTCTTTTGCCCCTTCTGAAAGTGAGGGAATTCCCCATGATACCCTCCTTTGTCCAATGTTTTCAAACATGTTTTACTCTGCTTCCATTTTTGTTGGAGACTTTTTTTTAAAGGGGAATCTTGCTACCTTGGAACCTTCTAAGCTGCATTCTCCTGTATCCAAGTACAAGTTGTGCAAGTTACCAATGCTGCATTCAGCATGGTGCTTAATAATATTATTCAGACTTTAAAGTCTCACTGTTTATTTGTACAGCTTAATAGCGTTATTCAGACTTAAGTCTGCCAGAATGCTTTTATACATGCAGTAAGATGGGGGAGAACAAAGCAAAGTCACTTCTTGTACTTTACAAAGTTTTAGTTGTTTATGTCTGAACAGAACATCCAGAGCTATTCTTACCTGCATGTAGCTTGGATGTACCCCCAGGACGAGTGCAGGGGGCTCCAAAGGGAAGATAAGGGGGTATTTAGAAGGGACTAGCTTGGAGGAGGCACTTAGGTTCTCACATTACTTCTCTGCTATATCATGAGGCATCCATATTCCTTGAATAGAAGTTGGGGAACATTCCATCTCTCTCTCTGTCTCTAAATAGTATGTAAAATACCATGTGCATCATTTATAGGTGTATAAGTGATCCATGCATAATGTCGACGTTCAGAAACTGTGGACATTTCTAAACTAGGCAGCCAAACACTACGAAGTGACAGAGTTAAGTTGCCTGTGCAATCATTTTTTCTTCTCTTGTGTGCAGGTGTTGGAACAGGTATTTAAGGGCAAGGCATATACTGCTTTTTTCCTTCCCATTCGGTCTGTGTCTCGTTTGCTATACAGACCAGAGGTCAGCTCTTCAATTCTTTTGACTCCTATTTGTTCATTGTGTAGCTTCCTGCTCCTCTGCTGCAAAGTCTACTCTGAAGACAAAACTGATCTTGCTGTTCCTTACTGCAGAGTTCAAACTTCAACAAATGATCCAGGGACTTTAAAGACTGGCCTTCCTGAAAACATCTCCATTATGAGCACTGAATGAAACAGGAATACATTTCAAATTAGCTTTGAAGCATGCAAACTCAGGAGCTATTTGTAAAATAAAAAGAAAATTAAGAAAATAAAGAACTGATATAACTTTTTATAAGTACAAGTCCGTATTTACACTTTTCAAATCCCCAGTCTTGTAAATGGATAGACTTATTTGGGCTGAAGCCTTTCACTCAGGAAATTTCCCTAGTGTCTTCTTTTTCTATGGAGGTTATGTTTAGCAGCTACAAGGGCCACTGGGAGAAAGGCATTCTGCTGTCCACCCATCACAGATATATTTTAATGCAAATATAAATTGTGGTTTCTATTAAAGTATTGATTTTGAAAACAAATGATCTAGTATGAAATCAAAGTTTTACTAATATTTTCCAGTCTCTGTAATTTTGTCTTCATACTTCATATACTTTCATATATGAAAATTCTACTAAGACTAGTGTTACAAATTGTAGATAACTTTTAATGAGCATACTGATATTCTACATGGCTGTAAATAGTAATAGCAGTCAGCCATTTCTAAATCTGGCAACTTGTTAAATGAGTTATTTAGAGACTTTCAGTTTTGCTTTAATGTTTTCTGTATATAAAAATATTGTTCGAAGTGAAAGACTTGTACAGATATTTGTGAATTGGAAAAAGAGCTTAAAGCGTAGAGGAGAAACACTGAGGGAGGATGTGCTAAATTTGCAGAATAAAATCTAGAAGTGCTGCATGTTGTTTTCTGATAATCATCCAGCAGATACTTGACACCTCTTTAATTTGACCAGGGGTGTTTGGTTCTGTGCGACGTTGCTGACCAGAACACGCCAGCTTTAGCACAGAATGCTTGGTGCAAGGTCAGGAGGGAATAAGGGAGCACATGAGCAGATAGCTGCGTGACGTGGATGAATGGGAAAGATAGGCCAAATCCTGTGGATTTGAATTCCATTTCAAATGCATGATAATTTGGATTTTAGTAAATACAAGGGGTTCTGCCAAAAGCAGAGCTTATGAGGACTCATTTCCGTGTTCAGTGATCCACCCTGCTACCAGAACCATCTCCAGACTTTCTCATATCTCCAAAATTTCCATCCTATGCTGCCCCAGTGTTCTTTCACCTGTTAGTTTGGGCAGGTGGAGGAGGGCAATGTGTGGGGCAGCATGTGGGCTGCCCAGGATGTCAGTTCTTGCATGCTGCTGGTTCCTGGCTTTTGAAAAGTCGCAATTGCCTTTTCTTTAGTAAGGTCATTATCTTGAGGCTGTTCTCTCCAAACAGCTGTCAGTTATCACAGGAATTGTGGAAATACATCTTCGGGATTTCTGCTACATTATCAGATTGATTTGAAATCCATCCAACAGTTTCAAAGTTACTTAGTGGGGGAGAGGGGGAAGAGATGGGACAGGCAGCACGAGTCATTGGCCTGATTTTGACCTGAAAAACCTGTTAAAGAATCTCAACAAAAAAAATCTTAAAACTTGGAGTTCATGTTAGGTACACAAATCTTGTGCTGTTTCCAAGGCTCCCTGGCAGTGCCGTGCTCACAGGTTCTGCTGCAGCCTGTGAATCGTGGGTGCTCAGCACTCTTGAGAGTCAGATGATTTGGATACAGGTGGCGTAGGTAAATTTAGGTGCCCTGAATAAATGCCCTATGACAGGCTATTTAAGGTGCTCTGTAAGTAGAAAGGGAGGGATTGTGTGTTTTGGGCTTTCCCTGTAGGGGTGGTTCACTGCTGCCCTGGCCAGGTTGGACAGCACTCTGTGCCTTTGACTTGGACAGGGCTTACGTTGGCAACTCCGCAGTCAGCAAGCCAAGAGCAAGGCTTTGGAGAGCCAGTCTGCTGGCCTGGCTCTCCAAAGCCTCAGCCCCAGGCAGCATCCTGCTGCAACTGGCAGTCCAAATGGGAAATATGTCAGTAAATTCATCAGGGCAGATAGATACAAAGCCATCTTTATCAGCCTCTTTTTTATTTTTTCTCTTACTGCCTTTACCTTTGTATTGTAAATGTCAAGAAGCAGTGCGTGCATTTGAATGACTTGGACTGCTGTACAGTTCTGTTTTATTATCTCACCTCTATAAGAAAACATTTTGGGTTGTTTAAAAGAGTTTTGTACTGTATTTGTTTTATCATTGCAGATAAATCTTTCTGGATTTCTCCCAAAAGCTGAGTCAGACAGTTCTTTGACAAGCCTTTCAAGTTCAGAAAGGAGTTTCATTTTTATAAATAATCGTCCAGTTCTTCAGAAGGAAATACTGAAGGTAACATCCTCTAGCTTTTAATTCAAGGAATAGAGAAGTGATTTCTTTGAGGATAGAGACACCTAAGCAATCCACAACTTTTTTACCCCCATGCAATAATTAAGAGTATTACAGGTGATGATACTGGCATTTGCAACAGAAAGCCCTTCCACAAGTCTGACATTGCTGGTGCCTCAGTTCTATTCCGTTTGCTGCAGTAAGACCACAGAGCTGGAGGTTGTGTTTTTGGCTGTTTAACAAAATTAATTCCAGATGCTCTGTGCAAGACACCAGAATAGTTGATTCTTTGTATTAGCCTGTAGAAATCACCTGTGCTAATTCCCATAAGGGAACTTCATGTAGTTTCTTGTAAGAGAATTCTTCTGTAAAATAGTTTTGATTTTGTCCACTTCCAGCTGTGCCTTATCAAGCAAACACCCATGCTTTCCCTTTAAATTTGTGTATGCATTGGGTAGAAATGAAAGTGATAGTGCAGCAGCATTGGCTGCAGCTAGGCATTGTGTAGGCAGAATTTGATACTCTTGGGTTTCTCTCACTACTGAACCTTGCAGCACTTCAGCTGGAGCAGCCTTGCCGTCCTAATCCTTGTCATCGCCAGGGAAGAAAATCATGCTCATGCCAAAGTGTTCCTGCAGGTTTTAAAGTGGACACAATGGTAGTTTTCAGTTGGCAGGCAGAGCTTTGTAGATGTAAATGCTGAACTTATGTTGGTATGTTAAATGCTGAGTCAGGGTAATCCATCTCCATGCGTTATTTGATGTGTCTGGCTCTTCTGGGAGTTCAAAGCTTAGCTTGAATTCCATGACAGAGATGGTTCCTTAACGAGAGCAGGGAAGCCTGGATTCAAGGTGGGATTCAGCATACAAAGTAAAAATACAGTGCCCTGCATGGAAAACAGGCTATTTATTACTTTTATCTCCATGCTATGAAGGCATGGAAACCACCAGGAACTTCCTTTTTGGTGAATCTTCCGACATCTATATGAGGACCTTTTAAGCATTTCTTTAACTTGAAAAACCAACAAAACCAGCAAACCAGTTATGCTTTTTTAATGTCAGATTTTGTTTCTGTGCATTTTTGTCTATTTTATTGCCTTTAATGATATATCTTTATTAAATCAATCTGTAGTTAATTCGACAATACTACAGTCAGGTGACACAAAAGGACTGTACTCGTTCATATCCTGTTTTCTTTTTGAGTATTACTGTACCTGCCTCTGCTGTGGATGTGAATATAACACCTGATAAAACACAAGTTTTGCTGCATTATAAGGTAATTAAGGTTTTGCTCTGTTTTTTAGTTGTTAGTCTTTATGTAAGCATAAGGGCCTTGGGGCTACGAGAATGTTCAAACATAAACACTGTCACTGGGTTGTGGGGATTTTTTTAGTGACATGACAGCTTGCCATTGTCAGAGCACTGTTTTGATCAAAATGTACTGAACAGGCTAACTGGGGGATTGTTCAAAATTAGTTTCCCAGTTGATTTTAAAGATTTTGATGCTGTCAGATACGTGCATGCACTACTTTGGTTTCAAATGGCTTTACAGTGAGAGAAGCTAAGTGGAACTGTGGTATGTGGCCCTGTATAAATCTCATGCTTAACTTCATATTTAAACCAAGAAATCACTATTTAAACACCACCATTAAGGTGAGGGTGGACAGGAGGGGAGTTGATTTCTCATCAAAGCACTATTTTGTCATTATGTGTATAAATTATTGATGACATCAATTAAGTGCCACAGAAATTAGAATGGTTGCACTGGTGTGCTTGTATTAATGTGCTTTTTCACAGTGAATATAGGTAGTCACACCAGTAGGTTAATCCTCTTCTTCATAAAAACCTTCTGTATTTATCTCTTTTACTCTTGTAAACATACTGCCCATTAAGGGTCACTTGTATGTAAATTAATACAGCATTTTTACATTTGATCTAGTTTTCCTTTGCCATTAGAAAAAGGGTTGGAGTTTCTTTTCTCTCTTTTCTTTTTTTGGTTTAATTTATTTCTGTTTTTTTAAGGGTTTGGGTTTTTTATCTTGCTCATTTCCATCACTTGGTGCAAAGTTGATTTGGAAACATGCACCATAAAAGCACCTACACAAGCACATTCACATGAAATTGGATGTTGCTGGTGCACCTGTTTTGGCTGTAAACTTCTAACTCCATATTAGGTAGGAAAAACTTTACCTGATATTGGTTTAAGGAGTCAAAACCCTGTTATGAAGAAAGCATTTAATTGGTTTTGTGGTATTAAACTAGTGAAGCAGAATACATGTCACAAAATATTTGAGGCTGAAAGTGTCCAGTTCAGAGTCTTTTGGAACGTGTGAACAACTGAAATGCAGTAATCTGCCCAGATTTGTCTAAAAACTATTCCAAATAAGAGCACTTTGCATATTGTTCCGTATTCTTGGTATCTGGCAGTTACATTTTCAGGTGCACTTGTGTGTGTATATATTCTTCTTTTTTTTCCAGGAATCTGTCTTACTTGCAGTTGAAAATGTGTTGAAATCACTGTATGGGCCACTACCTGCTGCAGTCCCTGGTGAAAGTAATAAAACAGATGTTACCTCGGAAGACATGTTTGTTCATAGCACAGACCAAACAGATGTGGCTGTTAATGAAATGGGACCATCTGGAAATGATGAGCTACATGCTCATACTTCATTCCTTTCACTCAGCAGTGATGTGCAAAACTGTCAAGCAGGAAAAAACGCAGAGATCTGCTTAAATCATCAGACATTTAGTGGTGATAATGTACACAGTCGCCTGGACAAAAGAGAGGTTTCTAAAAGTGGTGCCTTTCTAGACAGTTCCTTGAATTTATTGTGTGAGGAGGAACAGAATGGACAGAATATGGCTGATATTCAAAGTAATAGTGTTCCTGTGGACCCCAAGTCTAAAAAAGCCAATGAGCATCTTATGAGTTCTGATAACATTGACGAAATAGATAAAAATGAGGAAGCCTTGATCCCTAAGGACTTACCTGAAATCTCTGCTGATAGCTGGAGTATGGGAAGTGCATTTAAAGACAGTTTGGGAGACAACCTGGAACCTGTTAAGATCTTGATCCCTGAAGCTGGAGGGACAGCTAATAAGCAAAATGAATACACTGGTGAAAGAAGCAGCGATCCACAAAACTCAAATCAAAGCATAAAGAAAAAAAATGTGATAAGTGAAAAATTTGGACATGTGACAGCTTATGACTTAATTAATAGCAGAATAATAAAGAAACCAAAGTCTGCATTTGAATTTTTCACACATGAATGTCGTCCAAAATTGATAAATGATAATCCTAAGACCAGCATGAATGACATCCTGCTGACAATTGAAGAGCAGTGGAAGAATTTGAATGAAGAGGAGAAACAGAAGTAAGTTCAGTCTGTGTCTTGCTTCTGAATCTGGAAGCTACCAAAGAGTCACTTGTAATGAATTAAAAAAATTGTAACATTCCAATTATTTATGAAAAAAATAGATAATGCATTTTTGGCTTCTCAAGATCAGAATGAGTATTGTGAGTTGTGTTTTGCTGTGCGCAGTTGTGCACTGCAGATTGGAATTACTCATTTTGCCACTGTGCTGTGCAGCAGTTACATTAGGGATAGCAGTAGTTAGGGACAGTTCTGCTGAATAGTTACTTGAGATAACAGGCAAGAAGGTGACTGTTTGAATCCTATAAACTTCTAAGGACAGCCTTTACTGTATCACTCCCAACACACTGTCCTTGAAGACCAGCACGGTGATGCATGAGGCACTGTAGAGTTCCTCAGAGTGGAACTCCATTTTTATTACTATAAAGTGAGAATTCTTTTTAGGAACTTTGGTACTCGAACACTGGGTAAATTCCATTCCTCTAAATTTCATTTGCATCCCAGCCTAGGCTACCTCAATTGTATTTGCAAAACCTAATCAAATGACGCAAGGAATTACTTTTTCCCCTAAACAGCTATTCCAGTGCTGGTTCAGAGACTATAGCAGAGTCTAAATTTTAATCTGTTTCAAACAAGCCTCTTCCTAGGTTGTAATGTGAACAGCTAAATTCCATATTTTTCTAAAATAAATTATCCCTGAGTTTTTGAAATCCATCTGCAAGAAAAGGAAATATTTTAATAAGACCATCTGAATTGTTCTGAATGGTCAGCTATATCAGAGTTAAGTGAAACCTTTTCACCTAGCTTTTGCTTTACCTAATTTAAAGTTTACTGTGCAAGCTACCCGTCATGGTCACAAACCCATACATGTAAGAAACTGTTTTATCCATCTCAATGCATAAGCATCTCTGCAAATATTAATGTAACGGTAGGAATCTACTCCAGTTATATTCATGCTTT
>WAAG01081828.1:0-30386 GCA_013390105.1 Tichodroma muraria
GCCAAGGCCAAGCCCATCAGTGGCAGTGGTAGTGCCTTGTGGGATATTGTAGTTGAGAAGAGTGCAGGAGAAAATCTGTTGTACAACAGTAGCTGGGAAAGAGGAGGGGAAATATGTGAGAGAAACAACGCTGCAGACACTAAGGTCGGTGCAGAAGGAGGAGGAGGAGATGCTTCAGGCACCAGAGCTGAGATTCCTCTGCAGCATATGGAGAAGACCATGGTGAGGCAGCTGTGCCCCTGCTGCCTGTAGAGCTCCACAGTGAAGCAAGTATCCACCTGCAGTCTGTGGAGGACCCCCTGCCAGAGCAGGTGTGTGCCTGAAGGAGGCTGTGACCCATGTGAAACCCACGCCGGAGCACGCTCATGGCAGGAATTGTGAACTCTTGGAGAGGAGCCCACGCTGGAGCAGTCTTGCTGGCAGCACTGTCTGTTCCCAAAGGACTGCATCCTGTGGGAGGGATCCACTCTGAAGCAGCTTGTGAAAAAGTGCAGGCAGAGGGAAGAACTTGAGTTGGAGCAGTTTGTAGAGGACTGTCTCCCGTGGGAGACTGCACACTGGAGCAGGGGAAGAGTGTGAGGAATCCTCCCACTGAGGAGAAAGCAGCAGCAGAAACAACATGTGATGAATTTACTGGAGCCCCCATTCCCCTGCTGCTGCTGCAGGGGAGGAGGTAGAGAATTTGGGAGTGCAGTTAACTCTGGGCAGATGGGAGGAGCTGGGGGATGTGTTTTTAAGATTTAAGATTTATTACTCATTATCCTCCTGTGATTTGATTGGTAATGAATTCAGTTGATTCTCCCGAGTCAAGTCTGTTTTGCCTGTGACAGTGACTCGTGAGCAATCTCTCCCTGTCCTTATCTCGACCCGTGAGCCTTTCTGTGTTTTTCATCCCCTGTCCAGCTGAGCAAGCTGAAGTCAGTTCATCTCTTGAGGTTATGTTTAGGTAAATTTTCAGAGAATTGATGCTCTCAGAGACATGCAGTGGCGCTTACACTGATTACTCTAGCACATTCTTCATACTTGTATCTAAGGAGAGGTATTTAAGGAATTTGGTTAGCAAGCTTTGTTCTTAAAAATATTTTTGCCTGGAGACACCATTATTGTATTTGTGTGTTCTATCATTTCAGTGTCACTTGTGAACTCAGTTCAGTTAGGTTTTTTTTTTTAAAACCTCAACTCATTACAAAATTATTTTTCTGCATTTTGGCAATAGTAGAATTAGAGTACAGTGCTGGATTTCAGGGCTCCTACGCAAAGCCAAAATCCCACTTGCAGTAGGTGCTGCTTTCAGCTCTTACTTTTCATTTCTGTTTTAAAATTGCAGGAATTTTTAGATATATATATATATCCGTATATGTCTATATATATATATATATATATATCTTCTTTTCTGCAAACTTCATAGAAAACGGCAATTTTTTTTACTGAGGAGTACTCTAAAAATCTGCTTAATAGGCCTGCAGAAGTAAAGATACAGCCTATTTCTCAGTGACAAGAATAGAAGTGCTTTCAAAAGGGAGCTGTACTTAAACTTTAATTCTTTTCAGTTCATAAATCAGCCAAATGAACATTAAGTCTCTAGGATGTTAAAACTAAAGAAGAACGTGGCAAATAGCAATCCTTAACAAATAAATGCTTATGTGTTGTATTATCTAGTGTGTGGCTTTATCATTTCAGCCTTCGAAATTGTTGTGAGCATGCCAGGTGTAACTATTGCACCATGTTTTTTTAAATGTACGGATTCCTTTGATAATCACTTCAAAGCATGATGACTTTCTTGTTTTGCTACTTTTAAATATCTGATCTTCAGGTGCAAACCACATCAGGACATCGTGATATCAATAAAATGAGATGTATTCATAAACTTTTCTTGGAAATGCAGCAAAAGAAAATATTCAAGAACTCCTGCTAGGGGTCTTTTTTTCCTTTAATTATATGCAGACTAGATTAAATAAGTTTTTTTAATGTGTCAGCCAACAGCAGCAGGTTACAGAGGAAATGATCTTGCATTCTGGGAGGACCGTTTATACTTTTTATTACCAGCCATATGTTGAGTTTTCCCTAAGTTCGGTTTGTGACCTCTAGAGTGTACTTTCTCCTTCCTGTTAATTGTCACTTCTGTCCTTCAACTGTTACTTATTCTATGTTGTCTTTTATACTTTTCCTGCAATCTCGCAGTGTCTAGTTAAAAACATCCTAACCTTTTCTCTATTGCCTTAGAGGCCAAAGAAATATTTATACAAATAGCTTAGACTTCAAAGTAAGCTAGAAGCCACTGCTCCCACTGATTTTGGAGTCAGTTTTGGAATTTTAAATATGAAAGTGTAAAAGAGTGGCAGAGTACCCACAAGAAGTGCAAAACATAAAATGGTGTGGTTTATTTCAAGTAAAGCTTTTCAAATCACTGCATGGTGCCAAATACTCAGCTCTTCAGTACATATCTGACTCTGGAGCTTGTCTGGTGCAAGTTCATCATTCATGGGATCTCCGTATCTGCTTTTAGGAAAGCAATATGCAGGTCTGTGTTCTGGGAGAGGACCCCCCCCCCACACATTTCTTGAGTCTGTGTGGGAAAGATGAAGGAGGATCTTAATGTGATGAAGGCCAGAGCATTCCTTTTTCCCACAAAAAGAGGTACCCTAAAGCAGAACGTGATGGCAAGCGCTTTTTTGCCTGTTAGGAGACGATTGTGTGTTGCAAACTTCGGGATAGGACAAGAGGTTGATGAAGAGTGGGCTGAAAGGCTTTTCAGAATATGCTGCTTATTAACGGGAAAAGCTTTCACAAAGTGGAATGACCCATGTTTAGCAGTAGCTGCATATATAATTATGCTGCCACTCAGACGCCTAAGGGGTTCATTTAATTACCGTTGATTCGTAGTCTCAAAGGAACTGAGAGTTCAGCCTAAAGCTCAGAGTTAGAGGTGTTGTGAGGGCTGTGCTCTATTTTCAATTTGACTAATGAATTCTTAGAAGAAAAACATCTTTGTGAGACACTCAGGAATGGATCTGATGCTTTTGCAGGATATAACACCGACCTTAGTATAGCTATATTTTTTATGCTAGTAGGTTAAACATAATATTCCAAAATACTTTAATAAATTTCTGTATGCTAATGTGAAAAAACTAAAACTCCAATAAAACCCTTCACAAAATAGTGGAGTTAAAGGGAAATTTATTGGTGTAATAATAGGGATAGCATTCCAAGGTTTCCTTATTCATTCTAGCACTAGGTGTGTTAGGCCCAGAGGACTAAATTTTCAGAAGTGCTTAAGGGATTTAGTAGCAGAAGTCAGTCCCTATTGATTTCCAATGAAATGTATACTCTTGAAATTCTTTTGGCAATTACAATATCCCAGCGTACTATCCAAGGAGCATTGCAAACCAGCCCTGTGGGCAGCTAAAGTATTTCTCATCTCCCACTAGGACATCAAAGGGGCAGTTTCATTCTGGGTAAAGTAGGATACTCAAGTATGAATTTGCCAAATGGGCCCTTAAACAGGATCAAGTTCTAAAATAATTCGCGTATGGTGCTCTGCATTTAGCCTCTGCTCATTATGGAGTTTTTTTGACATTATGAAGAGATGCTGCTTACCAGAACTCAAGAAAGCACATTTTTTATTCCAGTGAGAGAAAAACTGGTCTTGCAGTTGTGTCAGTTCATTTTGCAGTTTTGTGAAGAATTTCCTGGATGATTTTGGGCAGTTCATTTTGGACCAGATGACTCCCTTGGGTCATATTGCATCGTGCTTCACTTTGACTGCTCTAGTATGAGCAGATGATTAACAGCATCTGGATTTTAACATCCCCATGGCTCACACCCTGGAAATTCACTGCAAGGAGTTATGGAGTGTTTTCCTGTGGCTACCGGAAGATCGTCATCAAGCATCTCATCTCTCTGATTTCCTTTGTTCTTATTCCTGCCTTACTTTACATCCCATAATTTTGTGCGCCCTAAGTGTGATGCTGCTTGGTGATCTTAGTTTGCAGAGGTTAAGAGCTGAGAAAAGGAAGTTCAGTTTTGCCCTGGACTTCCACATTTCAAAATGCAACTGACTTAAATTGGATCAAAAATCAAGTTTTTAAATGTCTGTGACAAAAAACTGTGTTGCATGTTGACTAATAAGTTTAAACATGTCTTGCTCTGTAATGCTGTAGACATATTTATACATATAAATGCTCTTCAGAATTAAAAATGGATACATTTAATTAATAAATACTGAAACAGGGCATTTAGTGATAGTAGAACCTTCTTTTCACTGTCCTCACTAGTGGAAAAGTAACAGGGAGGTAAATCACAGTTCAGCTCTGATTTGTTTGCTTATTCCTTGTGGGGTTTGGTTTGGTTAAGATTGCTTGACGTTTTTAAGAAATGGCCAACGCATCTCAGGAAAGCTGATGACCTGTGCTATGGTGAGAGCACAATTGGTGAATTCAGTAACCGAATATTAGCCTATCTGTAGAAACATAAAGCTTGAAATACCTAATTTTTACTTGCACAGTAATTTCTGTGTAATATTTCCATATGACTCAAGAGTGTAATAAATACTTCACAGCTAGAAATGAAACAGATACACACTGGTCTCTAAGGCCACAGCTGAGAAACAGCGCATCTGTAGGAGTCCTGAAACCAGTCTTGCATGTGACTTTCAGAGGACACTTTACATCCTCTGGCCAGGCACATAAGCCAAGTACAGTGCTCTATTTACTATTTGGATGTAAGTAATACAACCACTGTTTCTCTTACATCTTTATGGTTGTGTATTTTTTTATTCCCAACAGTGGATCTCCTGAGTCTGTCTGCTGCATGTGATGCCTTGGACCAGCACAACCTCAAACAGAACGATCAGCCAATGGATATTCTGCAGATCATTAACTGCCTGACCACCATTTACGATCGACTGGAGCAAGAGCACAATAACCTGGTCAACGTTCCCCTTTGTGTGGACATGTGCCTCAACTGGCTGCTGAATGTCTACGACACGTATGTATGGGGGGGCTCAGGACATGGGAAAGCTCCAGAAGCTTTCCCAGTAGCAGAAGGGGAGGGGGAAGATGTATTGAGCTGTTTGCGTCATTATAGCGTGGATGGCTTGGAGCTGAAAAAAAGGGCAGCCGAAGTGAAAGTTTAATAAACCTAATGGTTTAATGGCTGCATTTAGCCAAATCAATACAGCCCTTGGTTAGGCTTACAGTCCTGGATTTATTAAGCTATGCAATGAGAGAGATGCAAAACAACTTTTTAAGCCGATTTTTGTGTTCAGACCAATTCTGTTTCTGCATGTCTGTCCATAGTAGGTCATGACTTTACATGGCTTTGTAATTTATTTTGATAAAGAAGTTCAAGAGAATTATCAAGAAGCAGCAGAATGAGCAGATTTAAACTCTGTCTATACCTCTGGATGTTAAACCTTTTCAAATACGTCAATTTTCTATAGCTTTCAAGCTGTCATTCTTTTTCAAAGATGGAAGAGGGTCATCTCTTGTCTAATGTGCTTACAACCCTTATCTGTAAGAAGATTTGAGAAATACTTAATTAAAAATTTAATTTTAAGAAAGAGTACCCATCAGTATAAACACATCACACTAAATATACCTGAAGAAAATTTATGGGTTTTCCTTTTAAGTGGGTTAATGAAGCTGCTGCTCATAATGCATAGGCAAATTCCAACACATGTTTGTAAGCTCATTTAGAATAAGCCATTATATTTGTATTTAGTGAATTAAATTTTTAAAAAGTCAGTGGAAGTATTTTATTTGTGTTTTTAAGGTTTTTATCAGCCACTTTCAGCCAGACATGTTCATTACTGGGGCAGAATAAACATTTACCTATAGAACTGGAAGGTCATGGGACAATTACTGTATTTCCATTGGCATTTTGAACCATACTATTGTTATAGGGCCATAACATTGTTCTTCCATCCACCCTTTGTCACAGCAGTGAGGCTTCAGTGATCACCTGCAAAAAAAAAAAGTACAGATTTTTACAGATCATGTCTTCCTGAAGGATCAACTCCAATAACTCAGTTTTTGTGACATCCCCTGCAGCAGCTGCAGTATGTGGTGAAGTGGATTACCCAGATTACTTATATTTTACTTTTAGTTTATAGTATAGGGAGTTTTACTAGTATTACCTTTTAGTTTACTAGTATAGGGAATGGGGCTATATTCATTCAAGACCCAGGTTTAATTTGTTTAATCTTCTTTGGCTTTTACAGAATAGTGATCCATTTCTTAGTTACCATGAATCATAAATAACATAAAGATGAAGACTCCCAGTTAGTGAAAACAAAACATGTGCTAGGGATATTAATCTGTATCAGTCACATAAGAGGCAGAGATGGAAGTACAGGTCATTCCCCAGGCTGCTCCTGAACTGAACTGTCCAGTTTAGATGTGACATGTTCACTAGCCACGTCCAGTCGAGCTTTATGTTGCACTGTGCTGCAGGTACAACATTAGAAATTATAATTATCTGCCTCCAGGCAATTCCCTAAGTATGCTGGGGAGCTGCATATTGCAGGGCACAATGGAACACAGAGGTGTTTTATGTGTGAGGAAAGCTTGTAGCTGTTTTACCAAAATTCAAGTTTGAATTACACTGGTAAGAGAGGTGACCTTGGGGTTACGTGTGTTTAGTTTTCATTGTAAACTTAATAGGCAGAGATCAACCAAAGTGCACAGCGCTACCGGAGACATTTAATTAAATGTAATGCATCTTTACGTTTCTTATAATTGAAAACTGTCATTTGTAAAGATATTAATCAAATTCACAGTCAATGACTGATCTAATTATGGGTACAGCTCTGCAAATCCAGCACATTTCGGATTTGTTTTAATTGATCAGTCACTCATGCTCATTTGCAGTAGCATGCTAAATTATTGGTTTGACTTGGGAGGAGAGGAGAGTGAACTGAACAACTCATGATTCGTACAAGTTTCAATTTAATTGCCTTGCAGAAGAGCAATCATTATTCTATATTCTTCTCTTGTATAATTTGCATGAGTCTGGTATTCGTCGGGAGGAGTTTCTCAGGGCACAGATGATAATTAATTTGGTAAAGATTTGAGGGAGAGGAGTAAGAGGACCGGAGTGTGGAAAGCAGAGGTAAACTACAAATGCTTATTCATGGTAAAAAATGCAAGATTCTTTAATAAAAAGCTGCAAATTCTGTATTTAGGTTTGTCCACAGGTTTCTGTCTGTACCTTTTATAGGGTTTGCAGGGGACTTGTCTGGGTAAATGAGCACCGCTGGCTCCTCAGCTCTTTCATAGGATTAAAAAGCCCATATTCATCTTAACCTATGGTGCAGCCTGATGCATGTCCATGGCCTGCCTCTACATGATTTATCTTGTTCCCAGTGGGGACCTTACTGGTGACACTTCAAAGCTGTTGATAAGGCTCTGCTTCAAAAATGCTGGGTTTCGGCATTAGCTTCCTGTTTTATGTATGTCTTCGTTCGCAATAGATGTTACGTATTTGAAATGCTATCAGAAACAAAAGTCTGGGGGGGAAGCCAGCAACTGGAAGTAAATTGAGTTAAAGCAGATGACTGAGAGAAGATGTGAAGGTTTGTCACTGCGTCGCCTGCAGCTCAGAGGAGGATGTTGTTCTCGCTGTCGCATTAGAAAGCAAAAGTAGTAGCGTGGGCATGTTACAAGGCAGGAGTGAGCGTGAGGGGGCGGCTGACAGGCTGGTTGGAGTGTCCCAGCCCCTTGGCACTGCACAGGAGAGGTTTGAGAGCTGTGAGGAGGAGCTCAGAAACTACACCAAGGTGTTAATGGCATAACTGTACAGCCTGCCTGCCTTGCCATGATTTCTAGGCAGGCTTTATCATTCACCTGAACATATTACAAGTGTCTCTGTCGCTGCACACTGCTGGCAGAGGCTGCTTTTCTGTGCTTGGCTTCCTGTTGCCTTTTCAGGCAAGTCAGGGCATGGCTGACAGACAGTAAGCAAAGACTTTCTAAAAACAACTGCTACATCGGATTTCTGGTGGAAGTAAAGCTGTATTGTCTTTGGCAAAAGGACTGATTTGCTGTTCTGTCAGGGACTGGGAATCACTCAGCAGCACTTCATAGAGAATCCTGTTCAAGGAAGCATAGGGTAAAGACTCTTTCCTCACTTTTTTCATAAAAAAGGAGATGAGTAGTTATTTCCGATCGAGACCATTTCAGGTAGAATTAGTACAACAGCACAATGCAGTTCAACTGTGCCTGTGAAGCCACAGCAATGTTTTATTTTTCATTTCTAGCTTAACTAATAACCATCCAGCTTGAGTGTTCTCTATGAGATTTCATTTTACAAAGACTACAGTACTGCAGTGAACTTGGTTATAGTAAACAAACTATCACATGAATGGATTGTATTATCAACCAATGTTTCTTTTCCATTAGGGGTCGAACAGGAAGGATCCGTGTCTTATCTTTCAAAACTGGTGTCGTATCCCTTTGTAAAGCACACCTGGAAGATAAATATAGGTGTAAGTTGATGTAATTATTTTGGATTTACCTTATGTTTGTGTTCCTGTTTTATTCCTCCTGTTTATTTATTGAATAAACATTTAAATAGCATACACAGACATTGTTTTAGATATTGCAGATGCAGAGTGTGTTTATTTGTTTCACCTTGTACTTTAAAGTTCTTTATTCTCTGTAGTTTTAGGTAATTTAGCACTGTGATTGTCAAATATTTTTTATCACACCCCTCCCAGCAGAAAAATTTTTGACCATGCACCTCCAGTAGATGTATCTCTGTTTATATGTTATGTACATGTACCACTGTACTAATATATTGTCTACATTATAAAGCATACCAACAGTAGAAAGTTAGGAA
Source organism: Tichodroma muraria (assembly GCA_013390105.1). NCBI lineage: Eukaryota > Metazoa > Chordata > Aves > Passeriformes > Sittidae > Tichodroma > Tichodroma muraria. Next base: position 8,839 of record WAAG01081828.1, read on the forward strand.
GGATGTGATAAAGATTAAATACTATTTTGAAACTTTCAATTGCATCTATTATCTATCCAAAAAGTATTTCTTTACTACACCTTAATGGATTGTCTTGAACACTTCCTGAGGCACAAGAACCCCCTTGGAGACCACAGGTTCAGCACGCCTTTATACACAAAAATGCATGCTTGCAGGACACTTGCATTACACTATTTTCAAATATATTAACTTTTTTAAATGATTCCCACATTGTGTTCAGTCTTATTATGTACATTGTGTTTAAATATAGTTGCTACCTTTAAGTAGATAAATTTTAATGAATAAATATTAAAGGTGTGCAAAATTTGCCTATTTTAAGAGAGGAAATACTCGAAAAAATTCCACTTGCAGTCTTAGTTTTACCTGACTAATGAGTCAGTTCACTAATGAGACTAGGATCCAGAAAAGAGTTACTGATAAATGTAGTTTTCAAGAGTAACTTCTTTGTTGAATTAACCAGTATCATTCATGCACTTAAAAATACCACTGAAAATCCAACCTTTAGGATTTGACCCAAAACCATAGCAGTTCTTCATCAATTGTTATCATTTTATTCTCTACTAATGCAAGCTGAAGAACTCTATAGAGAGAACAGACAGTACCAACAGCGGGGTCTGTGCGTGACAGTGTGTAATTGGATCAGATTTTAGGGCAATCACAATGAATGTCACAGATTTCTAGGTGTTTCATGTGGGTGTTAAGAAAAAGTATTCAGAAAATCTTTTAAGAAAATTACTCAGTATTTTTCAAAATGATATTTCATCAAAGATTATCAAAGTTATAAAGAAAAACATTTATTCATATTTTAGAATCTCCTGCAGTGTGTGTGCACAGTAATGCGTAACCTATTAAGTGTCCTATAACCTTGCTGAGGATACTTAATGTTTTAATGATAGGGAAATTGAAAGCTGAATAGCTGTGGGAGAGGAAGGAATTGTGTCTGTCATGCTGTGGTCTGGCTTTGCCATCCATGCTGAAGTCATAGTGCAGTTGCCATTAGTATTGCTGCAAGTATACAATGACTTGAACCCCTTACAATTTTTTGTCTCATTTGTGCAGCAGAGCAGAGTTGGTTGTGCTGGAGCACAAGTCTTATGGCTTGCAGAGGTGATGGAAGCATTCATCCCAGAATTATTGATTATAAAACTAGACTTTGCAAAAGTGAAGTTAATGTAATTAAAAAATAATCCTTTCTCTATCTGTTGCATTATTCCTTTAGAAGAAAGCAGGTGTCAAAGGAGTGCTAGGAAAGTTATCTCGAGCAGTGCTGAAGCACCTTTATGATTGTATCCCTGGTGTTGGGTGAAATATTTAAGTGACTCCAAAAAAAGAGTATTATTTAATTCTACTCTTAGTTTGCTCTCTCTTTTTTTTTTTTACTGTTGAAAAGTAAAGAGAATTTATTCAGGTAATGTATTGTCAATAGAGATGTTGCCAAATAAATATTTCATTTAATAATAACCTGTTTTTTCTTTTTGTTATGAATTCTATAACTAAATATATACATGGTATAATTAATTCCCACCAAATTAAATTGAGCTTATGAAGGGTAATAATTCTGTCCTGTAAGGATTCTTTTCTAGAATGATGCAATAACAGAACATGGCTTCAAGTGACATTTCACTTCAGAAGCAAAAATTAATGATATTAAAATTTCTCATGGAATGCAGATTCTACCATACTTTAATTGTTTTCTTTTATTTTAGAAATTCTCTTGAATTAAAAGATCATCATATATCAAAGTTAGGGAGCTCATGTTTATCATTTTAACTCATCTGGAAGAGAAATGGATTCTCTGAGTTGTTTGTTGATTGCTAAGACTTGAAAAGGTGCTCTGTGTTGTATGAAATTATTTTACCATTAATCATTATTTTTAAGACGTCTCTGTTGTGGCTTGAAGATCCTGCTGTTTAGTTAGCTGTGTTACAGAGTCACTGTTTCTATTATCAGTAATGACACAGGTGCTTCTTCCCAGCAGGTAAAAGCCAGTAACGCTATAAAAAATTACTGCTTGACTCACATTTCACACAAATACCCCAGTATTTATGGGAATAGAAGCAGCCAGATTGAAGTCATATTTGTGTTCATGTCCTCCAAGGCTGTTGACTGCACCTGTGAGCCTTGGAGACGGCGCGTATCTGGGCTGCTTGCCACGTCCTGGTAGCCATACTTGACCTCTGGTGTCCTTCTCCTTCCTCCAGATCTGTTCAAACAAGTGGCAAGTTCCACTGGCTTCTGTGACCAGCGCCGGCTGGGGCTGCTGCTGCACGACTCCATCCAGATTCCCCGGCAGCTGGGGGAGGTGGCCTCCTTCGGGGGCAGCAACATCGAGCCAAGCGTCAGAAGCTGCTTCCAGTTTGTAAGTTCATGTTTTGCTGTCTCTGAATTTTCCAATTGGTATTTTGTGTTGGCTCACCTGTACTTCCAGGGAGGATTGAAAATCTGGGATGAGGGTTAGGGTACTGTGGGTCGTGTGATGGTAGCGGCCATTGGCCTATTAAACTTCCTTTGACGGGGTGTATTTGAATTAGCTCGGACAGGAGATAATTGTCATTGGGACTTCTGTTGGAACTGAACCCTGCAAACAGTGTAAGTCTTTGTTGAGGCAGCCCCTGGCTTTACAGTTTTCTATTGCCCAGAGTAGATAAGTGTTTGTTTATTGCTGCCATGTAGGTGAACAGCAGTGGTTTATCTGAATTTTGGACATGTACGTACCAGTCACAGCCAGGTGCCCAGGGAGCAATAGGTGCCTGCCTTCAGTGCGGTCTAGGGGCGAGGAGTGCTCGATGAGCTCCTTCCACTCCTTGGATGGATAATACCAGTTTTCTTTTAAAGAATACTGAAAGAATTCCTGTCCGGTCTGTTGAGGAATACACAGCAGACTGGAGGCTCTTTTCCAAACTTGTAAATTATTTAATTTGGGGAGGAAGAGAGTTGAGGGAATTATTCATCCTTATCATAACTAGCAGAAGAATGCACAAGATGAAGACAGCTGCTTAATGAAAAGGTAGAGGAGGGGAGGTAATGTATGGTCTGTGATTAACTCTAAATGCATCTTCTACATTACAATGGAAGAAAGCTCTTTTCCCATATCCTCACTGTCCCTGAGGGATTTTTTTGTTTGCTTGGGGAAGGAGGGAGTTGTTTGCTTTTTTGCCTGCTGCTCAAGTTTCATTATGTAGTAGTTTCAGTTCTGTAGTAAGCAAAACACAGCAAGTGTTTTCAATGAATATTAATGCTTGGAAGTAGACTGCTTACACACAATGACTATGAAAAGAATCTAATTCTAAAATCACCACAAACTTCAGTCGTGATGGGACATTTACTTTCTGCATTTTTGACATTTCTTTTAACAGGTTAATTCTACAGGATTTACATTTTGCTGTTTCTGTCACTCATGTCTTGATCTTTCATAATTCTAATCTGTATTTGATGCCATTTCAGAATGAGTGTTTTATAGGGCTATGTCCTGGGTGGATAACCCATGCTCATAAACTGAGCACAGTAATGTTGATAGCTGTGTTAGACCCTGGTGGTGCTCTCAAGCCTTGACTTCCATGTTGGGCTTTCAAGTGACACCAACACAAAATGTTTATGTAGCAAATCCATGGTAAAAATTTTATGCAAATGACCTTCCTCAGAAATTAAGACACACTGGATTCTGTCGTTTTCCCAAGTGAATGTCAACAGCACTTTAGAACACACTGAAAAACTGATAAGGAAAGTGACCTCAAAATCTGACATAACCATAGTTTTTTTTAAAAGAGGGCTGCCATTCTGTGTGTTTACACTAGGAAGAAAACAATATAAAATCACAGTGATGAAATACACCAAACTCATTTTTTAATGTAGGAAGAAGACTCTTGGAGGTGGTCCAGCTGTGCAGGTCTGGGAGTTGGACTCAGTGATTCTTGTGGGTTCCTTCCAACTCAGCTTATTCTGTGATTCTGTGATTTTGTAGTAACTGTTTATTTGAACAAAATGAGTTAGCAACGTTTTTGTTAGAAATGAAGACGTGCCAGCAGGCTGAACATTGTACCACATCCAGCTGTTGGCATTTCTAGGAACAGCCCAAGCACAGCTGGACGCAACCTTTGGCATGCTCAGAAAACAGAACATCAGAAAACCTGAGATTTCCTTCTCTTACCTGCACTGAAAAATAGATTTTCTTCTTACCTGCAATAGGAGGAATGTTATCCTCTCTTTTTTTCCTCTGGATGAAGCTTCATTTTAACTCTCAGAGTGCAAGTTGGTTCCAGCCTGGGCTGCAGCAGAGCAGATGATCTTCTAGGAGGGACAGAAAGGGGGAGGGAGGCTGAGACAAGGAGGGGAGATAGAGGAATAGGTGGGATGGAGTCCTAGGGAGAGGAGCAGAAATCCAAACATAGGGAAAGGCCTAATGAGGGCAAGGGAGAAGGAATTAAGGAGTGGAAAATAAGGATAACTCCTAGGGATTGTAAGATTAGCAATAAGAGTAATAGTAATGAAGGAAACAGCGTGGATTAGAATGAGGCATGAAAGGAAGGAGCAGCCAGGAATGGAGACGGGGAAAGAGATAAGAACTTTCCGTGAGAAAGGGAGAAGGGGAACATTGAGACATCCTTTCGGTGCAGGATGGTGGGCACCAGGATCCGCAGGCTGGGGGACAAGCACAGAAGTGCTGGTGGGGGAGAACATGGGGCAGCCCAGAAAACAGATAGGCTGGAAAAGCTGGACAGCCAGGCAGTACTGCTGCTCCCAGCAGCCTCCTTTTACTGGAGCAAGATAATTCATTTTTGAAGAATATTGTGGGGGTTCATAGTTTACATTACTGCATGGAAACTAATTTAAGTCTTTGTACGCCCACGTTGAGGAATGCTTTTTCTTTAGTTTTGGTTTTTTTCTTCCCTTTTTTCTTCCTTCTTTCTGGTGATGATAAGCCAGCAATATAATTGCAGTCATGTCAGAGTCGCAACAATTGTGTACTTCAGAAATGGTTCTCCCAGCTCCCTTAGGTTAAGTGCCCTGGCAACGGCCTTGTCTGTCTGCACAGCAGCAGAAAAAAGGGGGATGTTTACTGTTCCCAGAGATAACAGGAAGTCTCTCCTGCTTTTTGAAGGGTGAGTCCTTGGGAAGTTTGGGCAGGGAGGAGCTCAGCCCTGCTGTTGGCAGCAGCCTTGCCTGCTGCACACCTCTGCTTCTGAGAATTGGGCCCCCTTCTCCTGAGGCTGCTGCTCCAGTCCTGCTACTTCTCACTCCCCCAGCACTGACTTGTGCTTTCTGTAGTTTTCTTCATTTGCGGGAAGGTGCTGGTAGAAGTCCTTGGGAGAAGAAGGGTGTCATGGGACTCATCTTTCCTATTTGGGGCAGGGGTGTGTAATTTCTGCTTTGAGATTTTAAAGAAAAAATACTTTAAAGTTTAGAGAGCAAAGAGCTTAATCCAGTGACCACTTGAAGACTGTATAGTTCTGCTTAAGCTCAGAATGCATCAAAGCAATCTATAGATCCATGAAAAATTGAGTGAATTCAGTGTTGCTGCAGTGTGAAGGGACTTTCCTTTTAGTTCTGTGATGAGTACGTTTTTTAAGTAAACAGGATAGGGAAATGATATGGAGTGAAGGACACACAGTTTTAATCGCAGTGGAAAATTATTAATATGCTTTCCTCATATAGTATAAACAGGACCTAGGAATTCACATCACTGCTTTGGATGAGTTACTGTGACATTGGGACTTTGAAGAAATGTGATGAGGGGAGCAGAGTGCAGCTCAGATGAAAATGTCCTTTGCCATTTCTCAGTAAAATGTTAGATAGTTGATTCTTGGTTACAAAATGCTTTAAGTATGGTTTCTTTCAAGGATATACTTGAACTAGAGTACTTGATGTTAAAAACTACAACAGACGAAGCTAAGGAGTAGTAAAATGTGTACACTTAACTTGTACATGTATTTTAAACCTTGCTTTGCTTCACTTTGATGAAGCAAAATATTTTAATGTTCTGTATTGTATAATCTTCATTACAAGATTTGTACTTGACCAATGGTAAGGCAAGATCAGACTACTTTCTAAAACCATGGACGTGTGTCCCAATCTGGTGTATTTACTCAGGCAAATAAAATCCAAAATAGAGCTGTTAGTCCTTTTAGGAGGCTTTTGGGTGTTACAAATCCTGGGCCAGGACCCTGAAAGTGACTTTGGCCATGAATGCTGTGATTTGAATTGCTTGGACAGTTGATTCTTGAGGCATTGTTTATTGGTTTTATTTTTGAGCAGTTAGGAAATACCAGTACTGTGTACAAATAACTATATATAGTTATATATACAAGTCTATATGAAAATAACTTACAAGTGCAGTGTTACTGCTGAGGGACTCGATCTCTTTTAAGAGATTCAGGCAGCCCTTGTTTCTATTCATAGGATATTTCTTCTGCTCCTGGCTCTGACAAGAGAGAGCTGGCCAAAGGGAGCTAGCAAATCCTTCCTCAAGCTGCTGCGCTGTAAATGTCATAAAACAGCAATCCTGGTTTTATTTCAGCAGGATTTTGTGAACCTGTGCCTGACTTTGGAGGCAGCCTTGAGGAGTCCTACAAATGAACTGCTTTCAACAGCTATTTTAAAATTGTTTAGGGGATGGGGATCAGAAGATGGCATTCAAGTGTGGATCATATAAAACTACACTAATTCACTTCCGGATTCATGTTATTTTATTTCATTATTCTTTGCCACAACACCAAAAACATTGACTGGCGTAGTCAGTGCAATCAAGTATACTGCAGGAATGGAAGACAAGGGCAAACACGGTTAGGTCTGACTCTGGGGAGACAGGGTTGCTGTTACTGGCCACTCTGCGTCTTTAGACCTTAACAAGTCCTATCCCTTGTTTTGGTTTGTCCAAAACAGTATTTGCTAATGTATAATGTAACAGTATTTTCCACCTGAGGTGAAAAACACCATTAAATTAACAATGTTAATGTATTTCCGGTCAATTTCTTACACTGCATATAAACAGAATATAGCTAATCCGAAATGTTTTCAGAAACTTCTGCTGTATTATCTGACTCAGTCCAAAAGCAAACCACATTGTTCATGTAAAATCCCAACTGTAATTTGTAGTGGATTTCCTATTTTGGACAGACAAAGTTAATACAGCATAGGATATTCTTTCAACTGCTAGCTGGAGGAAGAGGGAGGGAAGAACAAAAAACTCATCTCCCAAGTATTGCATAAAGATGCTAGCACCACCCAACTTCCTATATTCCCATTGTTTCTGCAAAATAAATACTGAAAAACAGATGTCTGGAACATAATGAATTTGAATGCCCTCCGTAACAAATTGTTACTTGTAAGCTGGAAAGGCCTTAATGAATTTTACTTTATGATTCACTCTGTTATTACCATAAAAATTGTGAGTTGCGCAGAAATGTGTTCAAGAGAAGAACCATTAATATTCTTTACAGCTTGTTCTTGTTGCTTCAGATATGAACTGTATGAATTCAGCCTTTTTCCAGTATGTAAAATCTTCAGCTGCTGCCTTACTGGATTTAGAGATGATTAAAAAAATTGTAACAGCAGCTTGGGAGACAGTCGAGAACTGTCTGTCCTGTACTGTCTGACCCTGACCAGCTTTTCTCCACATGGCTTTAAATCTTCATGTAATATAATTCAGGACCAGTTCTGATACATTTTAATGCACCTAATCTCTCTGAGCACAGGTTTTGTACAGCCGCCATACGGAGCTCTGGGTAGGCAGCTATTGGGACTGCTGGCAACTGACAGTGACTGCGAAATTAAAATAGATCTAGGGTGTTACAGAAAGTCTTTCATTGCTGCTGCATTTTCCCTGCAAATTTAAAGCAGCTACAAGAGAAGAGCAGCGTTTTGAGTGGCTCATTCTTATTCTGACTGCAGCTTGCACTGCAGCATTTCTGTACACCTCTTGTTTTTCTATTAGGAATTGTATATTAAAGAGATCCTCTTAATTTTGGGGGTTTTTTTGAGGCTTAGAGAAGCTCTGTGTAGAAAGTATAGTTTGCTAGGCAGGGTTACAGTTTGCCAGTGTAGTTGCTGGCTGAAGCTGGATCCCTGAGTGAGTTAGAATTACGGAAAGCCTCTCCCCTGCCCCTTTATTGTCCTGCCTTCCAGCTGAAAATATAGATGGTCCTATTTTATAAACATGCCTTTTGCTTAGGAGTTCCAGAATTAATTTCATTCCACTGAATTCACTGATGTACTGTGGCAGAAGGCAGTATTCACTGTTCTGAACAAATCCGCTTGCCAGTGTTGACTGACTTTATTGTGCTTTTGATTTTCTCTTAATTTTGGGTGGGCCTTCCTAAATTCTGCAGCTACGAGAAAAGACAGAGAACTAGGGTTTAATGCAGAAGACTTCAGAAGTGTTTCAGCATGTGTTCCATTTAATATAATCCTTTTGTGAATATCAAATTGTGAAGAACTTCATCTGAATAATTATAGATGTGTTCTGATTTGATGTTATTACCCCTAACATTCAAAAAAGGATATTTTTGACTATACTAGAAGTCCATGTATATGGATCCCAAGTGTAGTCATAGGAGTCGTTGGATGGTTTCCCAAACAAGCATCTCAAGAAGGAAGCTCTGACCAAGAATATTTGTTTCTAATGAACTAAAGCATTGCAATAGCATTTTAAGTAAATTTTAATTCAATGCATTATTCAGGACATATTACAGAGTTTGTATTTTACATCTTTTTTGTGGGTTTCTGTCTGGAAGACTGCATTTTCCTTAGCCTTCAAATATTGATCAGGCAATTTGTTTGTCAAGGTTATAAACAGTGTTAGATTTAAAAGAAAACAAAAAACAAAACTACAGCTAGTTGATTTTCCCTATAGGTCTCTCTCTTGGGATATTTTTTCTTGAAATTTGTTGCTAGCATTTTTAGTGGAATAAGGCTTTAGCTAGGTTATACTAAACTCAAATTTCATGAGAAACTGGAGAAGTAACTGAGAGCAAGCATAAAAATCCTCAGCACTCAATCCCCTATTCATCTTGGTCCATGTACATGATACATTAATGCTTATTATTTATTTAAATGCTTCGAATAGGTTTGGAACCACAAAGGAAGACAGTCAGCCTTGTGAAGTTTAAAATATAAAAGACGGGCCCACTGAGAGCTGTATTTGAAAGCATAGAGAAAAGGGAAAGCAGAGAATTTAAATATGTTCAGACCATAAATATGCTGTTGCTGTGGGTAGCATGGAAGGTAATGTCTTGAGGAATTGGAATTAGAGTGTAGTGATGGTTTAGACAAAAAGAGCACGATGCTATCCCTCTTCATCACTTGGTCTGTCCCCTGTGCAGACGCATGCTCTCTTCTCTCACCCTTCCCACCAGAGCCCCTTGAGGTTTCCACCTGATCCATCACCTCACTTTCAGCACTGAAACCATCTCCTATCTCCTAGGTTCTCAGATAACCAGTTTTGTGCAGGCTTTGTGACACCCTGACAGAGGGCTGTTTCCTGTAAACACTGACTCCATCATTTCACTGTTTTCCTTTAAATCCCTTTTGATGCTCCTTGCCTTTGTTCTGCACTATTCTTTGTGGTGTCCAGCCTGCTGGTGCAGTGTGACCTCTACCCATGCATGGAGGTCACTACTGTCCCCCGTTTCCGTGTGGTTTTGGTCTCTTTTCTTTTTCCATACTGTGGGTGCTCCGGGTGGGGATAATGTATCATTTTTTCAGGGGTGCATGGTGCCTGGCACAATGGGATTTGGCTCTGTGGCTGAACTGCCTTGAAGTTACCATGGAAGAGAAACCTGAAATGTCACACTGCTTGGGATGGGATGAGAAGGCAGCAGAGGAATGGGTTTGCTGGGAAGTGTTCATAGGCTCTTCTGCTGTTGGCGAAGAGATGTGTGTGGGATGTAATGGAATATGAGAATCATATTTTGTGGGGCTGAGCTGTATTGTGTTTGCAGTCAGTGATGGGAAATTTAAAGAAGCTCTGGTGAGAAGAGGGCATTTGAGGCATTTAAGGAAAAAGAGGGCTTATGTATGTTCAACAACAGGCTTGAGAGAGATTTGAATGATTTCCTTACATGTGCATTATGAAGAAAGGTCAGTGTGATAATGAAAGATGTTAAGGAGAAAGGAATTTTGATCAAAAGACATGCAATTTTTAGGGCTTGGATAACAGTTTTTAAAATAGGTGAGAAGCAGTGCTATGCAGGCTCAGATAAGAGAGACAGGGAATGTGAGATCAGGCATCAAAGGTGATCCTGTAAGTGGATGATTTTCTCTGTGACAAAGTACATGGTAGTGCTGTCTATTGTAATGGAGAGAATAGGAAAAAGAGAGGTTTGAAATATTAATAATAGTCTTCAGTTCCTGGCTTGAAGGCACGATCCTGGGGATTTTTTATTTTTATTTAATTTTTTTTAATGAATAGTTGGACTGGGGGAAAAGCTGGAGTATATTCATGGAAGTGATACGAGTTGACAGGAAGCGAACAGCTTGAACTGTTAATTAGCTGGTGAGTAGACAGATCAGTTGTGCTCAGCCCCTCTCATTTTTCCCCTTGTGTTGCAGGCCAACAACAAACCAGAGATTGAAGCAGCCCTTTTCCTGGACTGGATGAGGCTGGAACCACAGTCCATGGTGTGGCTGCCTGTCCTGCACAGGGTGGCTGCTGCTGAGACCGCCAAGCACCAAGCCAAGTGTAACATCTGTAAGGAGTGCCCCATTATTGGATTCAGGTACAGACTGTCTCCCTTTTAGCCACATGTGCTTCTGCTTGATGGATCAAGAGCTCTGCCTGATTCCAGGCAAATCAGGAGCTTCATTTGATAGGCATTTTGTTCTTGGAAACAATAGTTGTGATGGGGACGTGAGGGAGAATGGCACCTAGACTGGGTTACAGTGCTGTGAGGACAGTAGCCATCTCTCAGTTATGATATGGCCCTGCCTCTGTGTCCCAGTCTTTCCATGCCTCAAAAAAAGCATTGTGGGATTGCACAACTAACACAATTTGCCTTACAGTCAGTGTGTCCTATGCAGTTGCATTTTCTGAATTGGATCCTAATGAATGAACTGTTTTCTGTCATAGCATAAAGCAAGGAAGTGCTTTGAAAATTCTCAGGCATGTAAAAGCTACACATGCGTTTCTCAGCGGAAGAATGTTGGTGGAACATTAACCTGGAGTGGGGGAAATGTTGCTGGTCTATTTAAACATCTGGATTGACACTGTGGTTACTATGGCAATGAATAAGTCACTGTGTTGTAAAATGGCTATGTGTTGGTGTGCCTGTTGAGAAGCCACTTAAGGGCTAAGTAAATACTCACTTTCAATTATGCCGAGACTTGTTTTATCTATCACTTTGCTTTGCAATAGCTGCTTTGTATGGTTTCTGTCCTTTTTACACACAGTCTTCTTTTACCACTGGCATTTCTCCTTCTATGTTATCATGTTGTTTACAAAGAGCTTTCTGTAATTTTGTTTCTAAAACCCAGATAGATAGCAGCAAGCAGTGCTACACAAAAAAGCCATCATTTAGCTCTAACCTGGGAGCAGATGAATGTTGCTTTTATGCATGTAGTGGGGCAGTGCCTTCTGCTACTGTTTCACAGGCAGTGGGAAATGCGGGAAATTATGAAGGTATTTATTGCTTTGTTTTGAATCTGAGGCTGTTGTTCTAATAGTCTAAGTTCTTTTCCTTTTGCTTTTTATTCCCCATGAATATTTTAACTGGGAAGTGATAAATATTACTGAGGAAAAGTTCTGGATTGGATGTGAGTAATTCAACACATCCACAAAGTCTAATTTTCCCATTCCGATACGGTTTATGAACTATTGTATTACTTACACAGTTTTGTATAAACCAGCCAAAGACAAGTAGGTGGAATTGAAAAGTGCAGCCCTTGGAAATATCAAAGGATGGCAAGTAAATGGACAGTCTGTTGTAAGCACAGAAAACTTGGGAAGCAGACACTGGAGCTCTGTGTTTGTGTCTAATTTTACTTGACTGATCTCATCTGTCTCTTAAATTTATATAACAAATCTATTATCATGATAGTAGAATCTGTCTGTCACAGATTTTTTTCTCTGTCTGTGCAGGTCATTGAAACCCTGTGTACACACTTGACAAAAAGATACTGTATTGCAAGGCTTTTAGAAAGCTAATACTGTGCACCCAGTTCATGTAAAACAATGTTCTTTTGAGGTCGTTGTGGCTGAGCTGCTTCGTGTATTTGGAACAAGACAGCCCTTATGCCTCCGGCTCTTTCAACCACTTCAGCACAGCAGATACAACAGTTAGCTGCCTCATAGAGCTGATGAGATTAAATAATGGCCCAAAAGTGCATTTGGAGTTTTGCATGGATGGAATGCTCTACAGGAAAATTGTTTTTATAGAGGTGCTAGGAAGGACATGAAGGGGTTGCCAGAGTGACTTACTGAGAGAGCATTACTTTCTTGAATTTTCCTCCTGGAGGACATTCTGTTTCAGGAGTCATGATGAAGAGCAAAAGACCTGAAGTTAGTGTTACAGAAATAAAAAGTGTGGTAATGTCTTTCATATGTTAAAGGTAAGTGAATGTGTAGAAATCTTCACTGTTGCAAAATACTAGAAATTTTTTTGAAGATTGGGATCTCTGAAGAACATCTGAAGTAGCAGTAGCTCTCCCTCAGGGCAGAGGAGCATTGCTGGGCATTGCACACCGTGTGACATCTCACAGAAGAGAATTTACTAACACAGCAAACTTGATGGGCTGATACAAAGCAGTCACAGACAAAGTTCTGAAGCCGTGATTATTTTTTTTTTTATCCTCTTTTAGGTACAGAAGTTTAAAGCACTTTAACTATGACATCTGCCAAAGTTGCTTCTTCTCTGGCCGTGTTGCGAAAGGTCACAAAATGCACTATCCCATGGTGGAATACTGCACACCTGTAAGTATGCACACCATGTTTTACTGACCCTTACTGTCCCTTCTTATGTAAAAAGGAAAAACTTCTTTTCCTGTGTGCAAGGTAATGAAGCGTTAGGACTGCTTTTCTTCCCTCCCCCATAATTAAATCTCATTTTATATGCTATACATGACAGCAATTTTCGGTGCTTAGTCAAGGATACTCCAATGATTTGAAGCAAACTGAAGTTCATTGTTTGCACAATTGTGTGTCGTAATGTATTGTTGTGTGCTAATGACTTGTTCCATGTTCAGTGCCATAACTCTTTTTATGGATCCTCCTGGAAGCATGTGATTTGTGCAAATACTTGTTCATCCCTTGGGTTCCAAGGTTTTCTCCATATCAGTGTGTGTTTTTTTCCTCCTATCCTCATCAAGTTGCCACTTCACTTGCTTTCCCCCCCCAACACTATGGTTGTATTTTTAAGCTCTTCACTATTTCATGGTACCTTTGTATTGTATGATCATTTGGTAGTATATTATGGTTCCCCCAACACTATGGTTGCATTTTTAAGCTCTTCACTATTTCATGGTACCTTTGTATTGTATGATCATTTGGTAGTATAAAATGCCAGGGAAGTTCTCATGGTTGCAAGGTAGATTTCATTTCTGAAGGGCGGAAGCCAGGGTGCTGCAGTGATAGTGGTGAGGGTCTTCACCCTTCTTTCACAGCTCCCAAAAGGATTGGTCTTGCATAAATGTTCCTTTCATACCTGACAGCTGGCAAAGGAAATTCTGCATTTCTCTCTTAGTGTGCTCCTTTCTTTTTCTTGGCCTTTCAGGACCAGTGCAAAGGGGCATAAATTAGAGACACTCTCAAGTTAAACTTCCACCACTAGCAAGACTGAGCTTTCAGCTGCCTTTGCTATTGCTTGTGTTGGTCTTGAAGCACTGCACTCTGGTCAGCATTTCCTGGTGAGATAGGATTATTCCTAGTCTTCCATCTGCTGGTAGTCATAAATGGTGAAAATAAAGCATCAAAACTATACTTGGGCTAGCCTCATAAAGTTATATGAACAGTCTTTAAATCTTGATCCAAGCAAAAAGGCTTGGCCAAAATGAAGTAAAGACTCTCAGCTTTTCTTAGAGACCTAAAAAAGAGAAAAAAATTTATGCCCCTAAAGTATTATAATAAAGCAAGCCTAGAATTTTTGTTAGTTTTAACTTACAGATAATTACTTGCATTATCTATCAACTTTTACCTTTCAATGGCAGTATTTCCTGGGAATCTCTACAAGGGCAACCAACGCACATTTGCTGGCTCTTTGTCAGTATTCACTGGCTGTGGTTTTCAGCGCTGTTCCCTGGGGACTGAGGTTGCTGGAAGGTTGATTTGCCTCAACTGCTGCACAAGTCAGAGGGAATCTCTGGCTCTGCCTGGGCAGGTCTGAACAGACTTCTCCACTGCCGGCATTCCTAGAGCAGAATCTTGTGTTCTGAGTCGCAGGCAGGGTGAGTGAGTGAGTGAGTGAGTGAGTGAGTGAGTGAGTGAGTGAGTGAGAGAGTCCCTGGGAGCCTTCTTTCCACCTGCAGCTGAACCCCTCCTTCCTGGACTGACTGCAGGTTTGCTTTGCACTTTGCCACTCTTATTCTTGCTAAGAAACAACACGGGAGATTTGTGAGTGTTGCACAGAGTGCATGGACCAGTATCTTCCAACCATTTTCTTACCCTTTTGCTGTGTTTTGAGGAAAGGGAAATAAAAATGGATTACAAGGCGCACCCCCAGCCTGCAGCAGCTCACTGCGGTGCTGCGTCCAGCAGGTTTATATTGTCCCTGAAAATATGGATTACTAAGAGGTGAACGTGGTGGTGAACAGAAAACCTGCCACCACGTCCAGCTTGCTGGATCAGAATAAAGAACCATTCACAGCTAGTGGATTTTTCCCTGAACTCCAGCAACCCGTGCTAATGTGCCGTGCCTGGCTGCACAAGCAGCCGCTGAATTAGAGGAGGATTAACTGGGGTGGAGGGGGAAGTGAATGTGACACACAGCAAGCCCCACTCTTTTTTGTGTTGCTGTTATTACAAAAAATTTACCCAAGCACTGGGGGACTGAACATCCACTGGAGCTATGTCTAGTTTGTAATTGTTTTCTAAATGAAGGAAAAAGAGTATGCAGGTGGCAGAGCATTCATCAGTCTTCCTCCACGCTAATCTCTCACCTTAAAATGTATTTTGGCAGACACAAGACCTGTGATGCCTTCTTTGATTATATCTTTAATATTCTTTGTAATAATTCGATGTGCACACTGAAGTGTTCTGATATTTTTATTCTCCCTCAATCTTAGTATCAAGAAATTTTTGAGCACTGCAGTCTTTAATTCTGCTTAGGGAAGTTTCGAGAACTCGTGCTAAATACCTGAGGGATGTGATAATTTTCCCTCTCTTGCAAAGGTTGAGTCAGAGTAAGGGCAAGCAGTTGCCTGGTTTTCATTTAGACGGAAAAATTGCAACAATTATTCCTGAAAGCAATACATGTCAATTTGTTGTTCAAAAAGATAGGACTTTAAGGAGGTTTCAAGCAAAGCATAGAAGACAACTTATAGACTGGTATATAAATGCAGGATGATTTTTCTGTTAGGGCTTAATGAAAGGTGACACACGAACATAAAAACCACCTTGTTGGAAAGAAGTGTGTCAAATTGATAGACCTGTCTACATCTAGGGTTTCCAGTTGGAGCTCAGGTCTGGGGAGGGGGATTGGCATGGCACTTTCTTAAACCAAACTGGGAAAAGTCAGCTGGTGGTAAAGCTATTCCTATGTGAATAAAAAGAACTATTTCTTATGAAATACTTTGGTTTCAGAATAGTTTTGGAACATGCTCTACCCATCTGCCTATATGTTGCTTTAATTTAAGAGAGATGGGATGCTGAAACTCCACTGTTTCTCCCTCATAAACAGTTCTGCTGGGAATTTTGGTCTGGATGATTTTACTCTGAAAATCATATGTAGTAAAACATCTGTGGTAAATCAGAAGGTTTGGCTGAAAACAGCCTCAGTTTATCATCTTGTCCACATAATAATCACATTTTCTTTGCCTTTCTTGTGCTCCTTGAACATTTTTTAAATGGCAGTTGGATCGTATGAGAGGTGCCTGATGCTTTTAGTTGTCACTAGAAGATACATTTTCTCCTCGGCATTCTTGTGGTACCAGCTAGATGGGGATGTTTCTGTGCAAACACAGCATTTTGCTGTTCTCATGGAGAAGGTTCAGGGGAGAGAGGGGGGAGAACAGTCCCAGGAAAGCTGAAGCAAAGAATGTTTCATTGCTAATACCTGAAAACAGTTAATCCAAATTATGGTTAAATGCAATAGAAAGTGTTCTCAACATCAAAAATAGACAGGGCATTAGTAAATAGTTATAAATGGCACAGGTGAACAACTGGACAGAAGGCTGTGCTCAGTCTATTTATACCGAGATTAAATATTAAAAGTTTTTCTGTGTTTCCAGCTGATGTACTCTGTGTGCTCTCTTGCTGACAAGCTGGTTAAGAGTTCTCCTGGCAGGCATTGCAGATGGAATTCAGCAGAGGGAATTTCCTCCTCTGGGGGCACGGGCAGGGAGCCACCTCAATAAATCCCCTTTCTGGAGTCCACTAGGTGGTCTGGGCACACTTCATCCCTCCCTTCCCCAAATGTCTTTACTTCTGATTAATTAAGGAAGGGATACATAATATTACCAAACATTATCTCAGTTTCTTGAAAATGCAGATTCTGCTGTACTGGCTCATAGGTTCTGCTGTGTCACTTCTATGCCAGCCATTGCTTACACTGAATTTTTCTGCCAGACAGACTGACCAGAAAGGGAGCTAAATTCTTTCCAGCTTTACATGAAGCTCATAGGTTTCATAAGTACAGGGACAATATTTGCCTTTTCTGTTAAGGATTTTCAGTCTTCCTGCAGGTATTTTTTCAGGGCATCCTTAATTCTTCTGCCTTTTGAAAATCTATGGGTCTGTGTTTGAGCAGCTCTGTGGAGCTTGGCTTAACTGATAGGTTCCAGCACGTCCTTCCCCTCTACACAGAAGGCATAGAACTCAGTAAAAATGTCAGAAAGATTAACTTTTCCCTGATTTCTTTCCTTTAAATTAGATGATTGGAGAAGCAATATTATTATGTGGGTCAGGAGGAACTTAATTTACTGTAAAAGATCAGTACTTCAGGGTCTAGTGTTTCTGTAAGGTTCAGAGAAGGGAGTGCAGCCTGACTGAAGTAATTGAAGTCTTACATTAAAATTCATCAGAAAATTGCTTGATTCTTCATTGGGCTCTCAATAAGTCTTGCATCTTCACAGCAGACATCCTTGAAACTCTTCCTGACTTTTTCTGGTCTTTCTAAATCTACATTGTGCTCCTCTGCTGGTCTCTACAGCAGCAAGGGAAGCCTGCTGCAGGCAAGGGAGTAGAAAACTTCATGCAAATTGTTCTCTCCTCAGAGTATTGATCTTAAATGCCTGCTAGCTTCACATTGAACAGGTGCAGGAAGAAATAACTGATCTGAGAGCTTTCAGCAACTCTCACCTACTTTTTGTTTCCCTTTGATCAAAATATTAATGACACAGAAGGCTGAGGAGGGAAACTGGAAAGAAGAGGTACCTAGAGACTTTCATAGATTGACAAGTCCATGAGATGGAGATGCATGTGGTAAGAGTTGGGATCCAGACAGTTTAGCACCCAGCTGGACACACGGACTGGCTGTGTGTTCTCCACTACAGCCATTTTAGTGCTGAACCAAAAGTAGGTAGGGAGTCCACTCACAGCTGGGTGAGGAAATGACACATTATTGTCTAGTTATTGCTCGTCTTCTTGAGATCACCTGAGATGAGGCATGAGCCTATCACAGGGGGGTTTTCAAACTTCTTTTCTTTCCCTCCTTCCTCCCCATTAGCATTGTCTGTGTAGTGCATTTTAAGGTGACAGAGATGGACAAATAAAATTTGTGGTTTGGGAGCTCAAGCTGTTGGCAGCTCTGCTTGGTGTGATCACAGCTCTTCCGAGTGACCCAGCAACGGAAGAGGCAACTAAAAAACAGTGACAGCCTCATGAAAGATGATTTCATTGTGATTTGTGGCTTTCAGACAACTTCAGGAGAAGACGTCCGTGACTTTGCCAAGGTACTAAAAAACAAATTTCGAACAAAAAGATATTTTGCAAAGCACCCACGAATGGGCTACCTGCCTGTGCAGACTGTCTTGGAGGGAGACAACATGGAAACGTGAGTAGCTCTGAAGTATCTTAAGTAGCAATTCGTTTGGTACACTCTTTGAGCTCCCCAGCTGGTGCCAACTCCTTTCACTTCCTAAATGCATAAAGCCTCTTTATGTCTTTCATTTCTGTTTACCTCGCCTGGCAGGAAAACACAAGCTGGGCTTCCAGTTGCCATTGCCTTTATCTGCTTTCACCTGTCCTTATACAGGAACTTCAGCTTCAGTTAGGAAAAAAACAAAAGATACTCACAGTTTTACTGGCAGTCTTACAGACTTCTAAGTTTGATGCGCAATTTGGAGGCTAATGATACATTCATTAAATTTTTATTTTCTTCCAAACGGGTATCTTTCCTTGGTTTTATTTTTTTTAATTAGGCTACAGTGTTTGTGACCTTTCTAGATGATTTCTTCTTTTCTCAGCCTATAAATTTAGTCTTACTAAATGACTTTGATGTCTTCATGGAAGAAAAAAGCAGTAATGATTCACATGGAGAAATCAATGACGTAACCCAGTTCCCTTTGGTTTTTTCACATGTTTAATCAGTTGTTTAATGGCAATTGCACGCAGCTTGTTCTCGCTCTTTCTCTTTAAATTTTAGATTTCAAGGGTTTTTTCTCACTTTTTGGTTGGTTGCTCTTCACAGCCATTCATGTTGGTCTGTTGGATTTCTGCTTTTTAGTTATTGTGACTTTTTTTTTTAACTTTCTGTAATTATTTTGCTGCTGAGTTTCTTCTGCCTTTCTCTTCACCTCCTCATTTTTTGTCTTGCAGTCCTGTTACTCTGATCAACTTCTGGCCAGTAGATTCTGCGTGAGTACTTTTGCTGAAGTGTGCTGCTGCTGCTACTGCTGCTGCGCTCCCTCACTTTTTCTTTCTGTTTATCTCTTTGTTCAGTTTTACATGAGATCATTTCCTTCTTTCTTTATGATTATTTCCTTTGATGCACTCTCTGAAGGAATGTTTTGATACCAAATGAGTAGAATGAGATAAATCCTGGAATTTCCAGCAGTCATGAATTTTGTACTGTGTACTCTTCCTGGAGTATGTATTTTTCATCGAATTAACAGGGGTTTCGTGCAGACCTACTAATGCTTATCAAAGTTTGTCATTTAAAAGCCTGTGTTTCTGAATAAGTGTCGATCCCTCTGAATGTATAGTAAATGCTTTTTGAAAGACAGAGATTGAACTTGATATGGATTTAATTCAGTTTCAGGAATGACACAGTTTTGCAGATCAAGCGTTAATTTGGTTTTATGTTTAACCGCACACACTCAAGTGCCCCAGTTAATCCAGAGCTCACTGGGTATTTTGTTACAGTCTTTTAGATGCATTCAGATTTGTGGAGGCAGGTTCAAATGGGGAAATGTTTACTGTATTTTTCAGAAGTTAAAAAAGCAGGGGTTTTCAGCTGTGGAATAGGTTTTCATTCTTGCACCACTCCAGCACATGCATTGTCTTAATGTTGTAATAATAGCCTCAACATAAACTAAAGATAGATATATATTTAGCATTATGGCATTTGCTACTTGTAGTGTTACACAGATGCTTTTAGAATAATGTTAGATAAGGATTCATTTTAATTCACATATTGGTGACTAACAGGAAACTAATAAATAGATTTTTTTATATTTCTATATGGTGAAATGTATATGGCTTGCACCTCCATTGAACCTTTTGTAGAATAAACAAGAGTGAAATGTATACATTGGAATATTGATTTATAATTTCCGTTGGGAGCACAAACCCTTGGGAAGCTACGGGAAGTGCTCTACCTCTAGGAAATTTAAGCAATCAAGAAGCACATAATAATGCGGCAAACCTCACTGGTTTTTCAACCAGCATGTGGAATTCTCAGCCTCATGGCTGAGAGTTCACCCACAGACAATGCCAAAAGTCTGGAGCCAGTCTGAAATAGAGGGGCTTTGAGCTTGAAGATGCACTTTGATAGATGGATCTGTGGATCTAGATTCCTCATATTTCAGAACAATTGCAAAGTTAACAGTAACATTTGAGGAAAGCTTGGATCATGAGGAATGCGATCGCCGAGTCTGACATAATATGAAATTAAGCTGTCATAACATGGTTATTTCTAGTTGCTTATAGTAATAACATTGTGGCGTGCCTACACCAATAGCTTCACACCGAAGGTTTGCTGCTACATCCTGCAGGGAGTTTAACTCACACGTAATACTTGAGGAAACTTGAGAAACTGAGGGGCAGGATTTGGGCAGAGAAGTTGGACCTTTGTTGTTTTTTTTAGTCAGACTAACTCAGGTATCTTCCAGAGCATAATCCTTCCATCTGGTTTTACAAGGAAGCAGAAAATTAAGAAATTAATAGTGGCTGGAAAGAATTGCCTTTAATTTTGTTCTGCTAACATTATTTCTTTCCTTCATGCCTATAGCACTTGACCTGCAATTCAAGTTACTGTGCTACCCAGTTTAAAGCTGTTTCTCGGTTACAGGGTGATTCCAGCTTCAGCAGACAAAACAGTTATCATGAAACTTTCCCATGTTTTCTACACTCATGCCTTTTTCTGGTGCTCTCATGCCAGTTTCCTGATTATCCTTGAAGTGCCTCAGAAAAGCATCACCTGGCGGCACTCAGCAATGCTTGTGCTGTTCTGTCACCAACATGTGGTATACATGGAACTGTTTATAAATAGATAATTTTTTTTGTTGTTGGAAGTTAATGGTTCTTACTGCTTATTATCCAGTATTATTCCCAGATACGTTGCTTGCCAGGCATTGAAGGGGGAGTTCACAAGTTGTGAGAATTTGTATCTTTTTACCTGAACTGTGATGATACAATGATACAAATACAATTTACTTGTTTCTACACTTTCAGGAAGCATCAACTAAAATGCTGAACAAATGAAAATACCCTCATACTGCTAGCCAGGTCTCCCGGGGTGCAGAGAATTGCAGGAAGGTGGTGTTTGCCACTTGGTCACCACTTGACTTAACTAGGATTCCCGGGCTGCTCCTGCAAGACCCCAGCTTGAGCAAGGCAGCTGTGGAGCCCTTGTAAAAGGGATGGTTATCTTGGCTAAATATTGACTGTGTCACTCAGCCTTCCTGCTGACTGTTTGAGCTGATTGGGTGTGCTGGGTATGTGTGCTCAGAAAGGAAGGACTGTGAGCTCTAGCACAGGTGGTCACTAAGAGTATGTCAAATACAGCACAGTCGTTTTCAAGTTTGCTCAGAGACTGGCAAAAGTACCTCTAAGCGGCTGAATTCAGCACAAAGCAATGCTCCTCTAGCAGGTTTGCCTTCTTAAGCAAACTTCTAAAAATCTGTTTGAGGTATTTCTCCATTGAAGTTTGTTCTGAAAGACAGACAAACCTGGAATTGTAGCCTCACTCCCTGCTTGCAGCTGGCAGAATCAGCTCCAACAAGTT
>WAAG01081831.1:0-15353 GCA_013390105.1 Tichodroma muraria
TTAATTTATTATTTTAGCTTTACCACACATTTTATTCTCATTTAAATATACATTTGTATATAGCATGTTGGGACAAAGAGTGTCTGGTTTAGACAATACTGAATATTCTGGAGGTTTCTTCTATGCATAGAATGCCTGAGCGTTGACTCCTCTTTTGGTGCAGGAAATCCAGCCAGGGACATGATTCCCATTTAAAATTTTGGCATTTTAGAGAAATATTCACTGTGTGAAAATGTTGATTAAAATACTCCTCTGTTTTTCTGTTCTCATGTTGTTCACAAAGGAACACAAAAGCTCGCAAAGGAGCTTCATGTATTTTGTTTCCCTAAAATACTGCCTAAGAAGTTCTTTTCAAGTATTATCTACTGAGTTAATAGTTCTTCAGTTCAGTGTTTTTGACACTGAAGTGGCACAATAGGTCTTCCACTGCTTTGTGTTTAGATCAGCAGAAATAGGAGGAAGCAGAGGTAGAAACAGCATCGTTCTGTGGGGCGGTGAATGGCTCTGTGGACGTTGGGAGCCATCTCCTGCTTTGAAACCCTTTTGGCATGGAGTGAGTTGGGTGTAGCTGCTCCAACTCTCAGCCTTTGTCCAGTTATAATGACAGCTTGGCTGTATTTGCTTATTTTGAAGATCACTACTTGAGTGGTTTTGATCCAGTGTTCTCATTTAAGTTGGACTTTTACTCCAGTGCAGTTCTCCTTTCTCAGTGCCTTCAGAAATGTTGAGTTTGCCCTCACTTGCTCTCACTGGTCCCAGTCAGGGGCTTGTTGCTGTGTCTGAGGAGTTTTGGATATTGCATTAGGCTTTACTTGGGAATTTTGGATTGACATGTCAAGTAGTGAAATGGGGGGAGGAGGAAGAGGGTGTCTGTTTGACGTCTGCACACAGGCTCTCAGTACTTCAGCATGTTGTCTCTGTAGCTGTAGGGTTTTTCCATTTCCTGTTTTCTAATTTTCCCTTTATTCCCTCAGGAAGAAAAAAAAGCTCTGCATCAAAGAAATACTGAAGTGGTATCAGTCATCATGATTTGCAGTTGCTATTTCCTCAGACTGAGTTGTGCTAACTAACATCTGATCCACTCTCAAAATATTGCTAGAACTGTTGTGTTTCTGGAGAATTGTTTAAAATTGCTTTGCCTTCCTAGATCAGTGGCAACACTTCCTGAAAGTTAGCCTTGAGAAGATCTTTAATGTGACAAAGTATGAATTTGGGGGTCCAGCGTAGTGCCTGTCAAAGCTGTGAGATGTTTTGGGTTGGGACCCACAGTGTAGCCAGATGGCCTTTTCAAAAGATGGTTGCAAAACATGATTTGGAATTAGTCTGTAGGGGTGAAATTACTTTATTCTCTCAATAATTCACAATTTATTCTCTCTTAATCTAATCTAATCTATTCTCTCTAAAGTTTGTTTTATTTAATTTTTTTTTAAATTTGATTTTGCCTAATTCTGAAAACAATTTGTCCCTACAGACAACTTCCAGATACCTGATGTCATTTGGGGGTTATTTTATGCCAGAATTAGCTGAAAGCTCAATATTTGTTCCTTCATGTCTTTTCTGGTGTATATTTAGTATGTGCATTCCCTACTGCGGGAGTCTAAGGCGTCTCTCCCATTGCTTATGCCCCAGGAATGAAAATGCTGTGGTACTGATATATCCCAATTAAGAAAGCAATTATGTCAGTTTGTTTTCTTGCAGGTTGCAGGAGGATGTGTTGGTAGAGGCTTGGGTCTCTTTGGAAGGGGCAGAGAAATGAGGACAATATGGGGGAGAAAATGGTTGCTTTTCAAGTTTGATGTCAGCAACTGTTCTGCTACCCTATTTGGGAGCTGACATGCTGCCAAGCACTGCCCAGTGCAGCTGTCAGTCAGGTGCAGTGGTGGGCAGCCTGTTACTGCTGCTTCAAAGAGAAGACATGCTGGAGGTATCTTGTCAAGTGGAGCTGTTTGGTGAAATTCAGGGGTGAGGCGCCTATGCTGAAATCTTTTAAGTTATAAAAGTAAATAGAGGTATCTCCGCCTTTTTGCAAAGGTGACAGATGGACTTCTGTACCCCCCAGGTTTCTAAGGTGATGCGTTTGGTTCTTGGTGGATTTAAGAGAAGATAATTTAAATAATTTTCTCAGTCCTGTCATGATTGATACAAAAATGTATTCCCTATGAACATTTCTAGATACCTTTTCAAAGCTTGTGGAGCCCGTTATTTTATTACTAATGTCAAACAAAAATATATTCTAATTCTAGTAGTTGTGTTTAAATCTCATTAAAAGAATTAGCCAGGGGCTCAGATTCTGCAGTGAGTGAAGCCAGTAATGGAACTTTAGACTTGAGTGGTCTAATATCTGCTCTGTATATGACGAAGACCTAAATAACAGAAAGAATAAAACATTGTGTTAAACATCAAACTAAACTCTACAAGCTTAAACTTCTCAGATTTCTTTTTTCCTCTAGTGAGTTTTTAAAAAGTGAGAAATTACTCTCCTGAGCCTGTGACTGTAACTTCACAAGACTGAAAACTGCAGTGCTCTTGGATGAAGTCCCTTTTTTTGGTAAAAGGTGTTTATTTTTCTGCCAAACTCTTGCAGCAGAAAGTGGAGTGTTGGCATCTTGGTGCCTGGGCTGCAGAGGCTTGTTTGGGCTCCTGATCTGTGTGGGCAGGTAGGGAAAAAAACATGCCCTGGGGTTTGTCGGCTGAGACTTAAACTACTTTTCATTTGTCTCCAGGACTGCTATAAACATTTTGAGGAGTGACCCTTTAAGCTCAGCTATGATTAACAAGTGTTGAACTCATGCATATTTTTTACTGGTAAAATTTATTTTTCTTTATGATCACCGTCCAAAGAGCTGGTGTTACAAATAATCTGTCAGTAAGATTTCTGCTGTAAATGGGTGGTCTGAAAATGCAGTCTGGCCTCATAACTGCTTTCAGGGAGAAAGCACGTTTCTGCACTGTAAGGAATGGTTTTCTGTTCGGAGAGCTGCAATGTTCTAATGTTCTTCAATGACTAAATGCTATTTTCAAGCTGTCCTGAAATAAGCTGACTTGGTTGTTGTATGTAAGGGCATAGCTCTGGAATGGGCTTAGCGTTGCATCCATCAGATGGGCAGCAGGGCAATGGGATGCATTACAAGTTCCCCACGTATTTCTAAGCTAACTTCGAAACACAGCTGATGGGGGAAATAATTCCATTTAAGTGGAAAACAGGTACGTTGTGGCAGGTGTGAATCTACTTTATGGAGACTATGCGAGTATTTTCTTTAGATTTAAAGAAAAAAATTAATGCAAACCGCAGGACCCCGAACAACTCCCCAAGACTTAAAAAGAGGGAAAAGCCAACCCAGGCGAGNGCGCCGACCGCAGCCGCAGCCCCGGCGGCAGCGGGAGGAGCTGCTGTGATGTGCGAAGTATCAGACGCAGCCTTGTCTTTTCTGGTTTGTCCTGAGCTTCTTGCCCGTGTCCTAAAGCCCCTTTTCCGACCGCCTCTGTGTTGTAAATGCAAATCCTTATTTATAGGTTAGTTTGGAAATTGTCACCTGCTGAGTTACCTCTGTCACAAACTACAGGGAGAATGGTAGCAGCATCTGTTATGTACAGATGTTTCAGCTGACAAAGCTCATAACCAAACACTCGGAGAGAAGCGATGGCACGGCTCCCACTGTGCCTCTGGGCCCAGGCCTTCCTGCTCTGCTGTAGCCGGTCCGTGTTTTGCGAGTCCCGCAGGAATTGCTGCGCTCGCTCTGTGTGGTGGTTCAGAGAGGATGTTCTTCACTTCAAGACAACGTGGCGGCCTGGCTTACAAGCTGTGTCAGAGAGGGGTTTCTCCCAAGCTCTGCTATGAGTGGCACTGCAGTTGGAAAGTGTTCAACACATGCTCCTGCCGCTTAGAAGGCGGTGCCGAAGGTCCCGTGGGTTTTGGCAACGTGGGCTCCGAGGGCAGCTGGAGCTGTTGCCCTGCCCGAGCGGGGGGCAGCAGGAGGGATGTGAGCATCCTCTGTGGCATCGCCCTCCCTTGCACCCCAAGACCTTGGTCCGTGTGTTTGGCATAGCCTGGCAGGTGGAGGGTTCCCCCCATGGAGACGGGGAACACCCATTGGGCCACATATTTTTGAGCATCCTACCTCTGCACAGATGCTTATTTTTTCAAAGCTTGAAAAAATACCTCTGCATCTGACCAAGCTCTCCCTCAAGTCAGTGGGAGACGTATCAAACTTCACATTCTCAAAGAGATTTGGAACCGCTCAAGAAAGTGGTGAGGGAGCCAGGTCTCAGCTGTTGTAACCTGGGGAGAGACTGTGGGAGGAGAGTGCTGGCAGCCCATGCAGTGGAACAAAAGCAGAGATGAAGAAGATGCACTCAGATTGTATCTGGAGATAAATGTCCACGCTGTCTAGCCCTGAGCAGAAGTTTTGTTTATCTGATATTCAGTTAATTTTACAAGATTATTCTGTTCATTAGAAAAGGAACAGGAGTCAAGCTGCTGTGTTTTTTAAATTTTTTAAAAATACATCTAGATTTTCGTGACATACGAGTTTTTCCATGACCTGTGTTTCTTTTAGCTAACCTCATCTTTATCTGAGAGAGAAATCTCAGGCCAGATCCAGCTTAATTTATACTTAAAGCGGCATTCCAGAATGAAGTCAGAAGGTGAGAGTCTAAAAAGTCACATGCTGGAAAAGACAAAAATAGGAAAGAAAAAAGAGAACATCCACTTCTTTTCCCCCCAACTATCTCTAACAGAAACAGAGTTGGCCCAGTGAGGAAATTTTGAAATTCAAATTCTTCCCTTTCTATGCTGTGTTGTTTTCATCACTGGAGAGCATCTGGGCCCTGGCAGCTCCTGATGTGCTGGCGTGTGCCATCACAAGTCCTTACCAAGGAATGCAGACCTAGCACTGGTGTTGCTGTCTGTCCAGAAGCAGGAAGGTGTGGGCTGAAATGGGCACTGTAGCTACTGTGTGTTTATATATATTTTTTTTTTTGCACAGCTGTGGCTGACAGGATGCTAAAGATGCCCTTTTGATGCTGGCTGTTGCTAGTGCAGTACTCCTACTGTACCCTAGTAGGAGGAAATTGACAGTGTGTCTTGGACTCTCCGGCATCTTACTATACTAAGAAAAACAAAAACTGAGGGGGAAAGCCCACCTTGACCAGGGTCAGAAAGCGTGGTTGGACCTGTGTGAGTTGGAAGCAGGCCTTAGGTGATCTAGGGCATTGCCAAACAAAGCCCTGCATGTTCCATCTAGGGAAATACCACCACCCCTCCAGGCAGCCTGTCCCACCCTTTAGCTGGTCTCACAGGAGAAGGTTGTTTTGTGTCTGGAGGCAAAATTTGCCCTGAAATGACTTAACTGCCCATCACAGTGAATCCCCACGAAGAGTGCCTTCATCATCTCTTGATATCTAACACTGGAAGGCAGGAATGGAATCCCCCTGAGCCCTCACTTCACCAGGCTGAACGTTCGAACCTGATCCCTTCAGCCTGTCTTCATGTGTTAAGGTCTCCAATCCTAAAACCATCCTGGGGCTTAACCCCCACCTCCCTACCCCTAAACCTGCTGGGCTGCCCCCAGTTTTTTAATGTCCTTCTTGATTGTGGGCACATATCTGGGCACAGTGTCCAGATATGACATGGAATAAGGAGGGAACCTTGACGTGCTGGGTTCAGTCTTGCTGATACAGCACAGTCAGGTACTGATACAGTCACTGCCATGGGGTATTTTTCATCACAATCTTTCAGAATGCTTTGTAAGGATGTTTTAGGAGTAGCTCTCAGTTTTGGCTGTCCTGAGGTCTCCAGAGTACGTCAAAGCTGCTTCTGATATATCTACTATCAGAAGAATTCTCATCTATTCCCATCTACTGATCAGAAGAATTGAGTCTCATTTTAGCTGCCCTCTTCCTTTTGGCATGGCAGACAAATACCTCACCTTCTGCAATGTGTAACTCTAGGATGAAATTTACTGGGGGAAAAAGACCCCCTTAAAGAGTAAGAGGGGTACATCAATTTTGCACATAAATGAAAGGCAATGAAATCTTCCAAGTTTCTCTTATGTCTACACCTCAGGAAAGGAATTAAACTTTTTCTAAACTGTTCTACAAACAAAACACCATCTTTTTCTTGAATATTTCCCTGAGCAACATGATGTTGACACAAAAATAAGCCCTGATTCTAATATTGATAATTTTATCCAAAGTTTTGTGGCAGCTGGGCCATTGCTCCGCCAGATCCCTGGTGATGGGGTTGCATGTTCCATATGAGAGTGCACTGGCCTTCTTGCCCAGCTCTGTGCTTGATCAAATGTTGAACTTTCATCCAAGCAAGGATCTATGCCTGAGGTTCCTTATCTTTATAGCAGAAACTGTGGTACTTGACTTCCTTTTGATAGCAGGAAGACATTAGTGACCTCTACTGTATCTGTCCAGGTCTTTACACAGAATCACAGAGTTGACTAGGTTGGAAAAGACCTTTGAGATCACCAAGTCCAACCTATGACCTAACACCAACTTGTCAACTAAACCATGGCAGTGAATGCCACATCTAGTCATTTTTTTAAACATCTCCAGGGGTGGAGACTCCACCACCTCCCTGTGCAGCCCATTCCAGTGCCCAATCACTCTTTCAGTGAAGAATTTTTTCCTGATGTCCAGAGTAAACTTCCCCTGGTGCAGCTTAAGACTGTCCTCTCATTCCGTCTCTGGTTGCCGAGGAGAAGACACTGACCCCCACCTGAGTACAAGCTCTTGTCAGGCAGCTGTGGAGAATGATAAGGTTCCTCCTGAGCCTTCTTTTTTTCCAGTCTAAACAGCCCCATCCCCCACAAGTGTTCTTCACAGGACTTGTGTTCCAGACTCTTCACCAGCCTTGTTGCCCTTGCAGGCATTTGGAGAGATAGCAGTGTTGCATCATGTGACATTTGGGAGGTCCACCACCTTCTCTCATCCGGGATGCCCAAGCTTAAATTGCCTGTGGCAGATGTTTCTCCACTGTGTTTGTGGAAAACCTTCGGTGTGGTGATCCCCAGCCCCCTAGCATGGTCCTGCCAGAGGTTTGCTGCCATTCCTGGGAGGCATTTGGGTTGAGCTCTTTTCTCTGAAATTTAATCCCATTTGCTTTCTTATCCCAGTAGACTTGTAAACCTCTTCCACCTCCTTTGAAGCTGCTGGTTTTGGTTGTGAAACCCTTATTGTATCTCTGCTCATTTTTCTCTTCCCTGTCAGGAACAGTCCCAATTCTCTCCATCTTTTTGTACACCATGACTAGTTGCTCTTGGTGCCTTCCTCTGGGCTGCTGGTCAACACTTCCTCAAACTGGAGCATCCAAAATGACTCATTTATGCTGAGACCAGACTGGTGCCAAGCATGGGGGAGTATAACTTCATGTTTTCACATATGTCACCACTGCATGGTGTGACCCAGGATGATGCTTCCCCTTCCTTAGCAACAAGTCGCTGTGACACACGCTGACACCTAAATTCAATAGAGCAACTCTATAGCCAAGTGTTGCCTTGTTAAATGTCTGCTCTTCTAGAAACCCATGTCAGGTTTGCACTTATTCTTCTGTTTTTCAGATACTTTCTCCAGTTTGGCTAGATAATTTTGAATTCCTAGGCTGTCTCCTGTATACTAGAAGTTGTTCTACCGTAGCCATCATCTTCAAATTTATCAATAGTATTTCAGGAGCTCAGTATCCATTGATGAAGGTAGAGTGTAGTACCATAGACTGACTGGTTTCAGTGAAATCCATACTTAATGCACCCTTGTAGTTTGATAAAAAATGTACTGACAATGACTCTTAGAAGCAAGTTTTCTTACCAACTCTGAACTGTCCTTATAATGGTGTTGTGTTGACTCAAGCCACCTCTCCCTATAACACCCTATGTAAGAAAATGCTAAAGCTTTACTGTAGTCAAAGTACATCTATTGCTTATGTAGAATGACAGTTTCCATTTTTATCCTCTCAGGGAAGGAACCTGCAAAGGTTTGAAATGTTAGTTCTTCATTAATCTGTATTTGCCATCACTCATCTGCTTGGCACTTTTCATGTATTTGCAAGTAGCCTGCTTTGTTCTTACAGTGTTGTTATGGGTACTAAAGTTCAGCCACCAGGTCTGCAGTTGTCTTGCTTCTCTGTCCCTCCTTTATGAACCTCAACACTCCATTTGCCCTTCACCAGTTTCGTGGGACCTTGGTCACCCACCCCAAATTCTCAGGTAACCCCAGCCAACTCTCAAGTAGTTTCTGCCAGTGGTGGAAGTATCTGTGGGGAATTTAATTAGGTGCAACCAGTTTGAAAATGTTTAATTTATCAAAATGGTCTTTTAAAATAAGTTTAGATAGCTTTCTCTTTTTTTAGTACCCTGAAATCTCAGTCTTTTGATGGCAGTTCTGACAGCTGTCCAATCACAGCTTGACCCCTCCAGTGGAAATAGAAAAAAAAAATTAGACAAATTTGACATTGATAGATTTAAATGATAGAAACATGGGAAGGAAAGGGCAGCCTGGTTCAGCGAGTCCCATCTCCAGCGCCCATAAAGTGTAACATCATGCAGAGACTACACAAGTCTCTGCACCTAACCAGCCAAACCTGCTTTAGCACGTCCCAGCCAGGAAGATCTTACTCTGGGCTGCTAACATTGAAAAGGCAGGCTGAGCTTTTGGAAACCCAGGCGGGGCCTTACCTTTTGCCTTTCCCCTTCACCGAGGGCAACGTTCCCACTCCTGGCTGCAGCACCAGCGCGCCTGCGGCTGCTGCCTTGCTGGGGGGGCGGCTTCTGCAGGACTCCAGGCACCACTGGCAAAATGGGCTGAGGCTGGACAGGGAGGCCTGGGGAGTTCTTGGAGTCCCCGAGGCAGGAGGGGGCTGCAGTGGCCCAAGGAGTGTGGCCCCAGGGTGGGCTGTGACAGCCAAAGGGCCTCTCCCTCAGCCCTTGGTGCAAGGAAGATCAGTGCAAGGCTTGGACTTGCGATCCCTTTGTTGCAAAGCTTTGGCTGGTGGTGGAGCAGCAAGGAGAAAAAATACAAACAAGAACTCCAGGAGGGAGCCTGCGGTACTGGCAATGCCTATCATTTAAACAATGCTTTTGCTAATCTTATACAGGTTCTTCTTCTTCTTAATTCAAAAGAAAAGACATTTTATTCAGGGCTTTACTCTTTCCTGCAGCAATACACAAGTTGTATGGCTTTTATGATGGTTGTACAGTTTCTAGTTCTCCAATTTTTTTTTGCAGCATTATCCCAGATCAGATACCCTCGGAAATGTACCCAAGAAGTAAAAACGGGTTAATCATCCAACAATCTCTTGTTTCAAATTCAGTAAAGTATTATACAAGCATTCACAAATAATGATCTTTAAAAATAAGGGCAGCTTTACATGCAATTGTTTGTTCAACCAATACACAAAGCAAAAATTTTTTTGAATGTTACATTATTGTTATTTTTTTTCATACTAGTTGTCCTTTAGTGAGTGTTAATCTCTGACAGATGGCTCTGTCCATCTGGCACTACTGAAGAGCATAAAAATCTAATTTATGTGGAAAATTTATTTAAAATTGTATATTAATTAGAAACAACTAAAACAACTGATCTTTTCATCCTGGGAGAGCATGATGGTGGCAAAGCACCACTAATAAATTCCGCTGCCAAGAAGTGGGAGAGAGCTTGCAGACAGAACTCATGGCATGAATAATTTTTCTCTTTTCTTAGTTGTGAAATATTTCTAAGGACAAAAAATCCTGTGAACAAAGTGCAGTGTCCATCACAGACAAATTTACAGGCTCTGGCTCGTGCTGAAGGAAGGTGTGATATCAGCCTGTTCCTCATTCTCTGGTATGAAGGAGGGCATCCTTGTGGAAAGGCAGACTTGGAAACTCTGAATCCGAGTGTGCCTGGCTCAGTACAACACCTGAGGGGATGTTGATGGACAGCATTTCAGCTTCTCCCACCAGACTAGCAACTTTATCCTCACCCTGCTTGAAAAGCCTGCAGCTCTTGCCGGCTGCCCCAGCGGTTTGGGGTGCTGAGGGCATTGCCTGGAGAAGGCAGTGGGGGAAAGCTGAGCACAAAGTCTGCAGCATGGGAGAAGAGGAAGGAGGAGGAGGAGGAGATGGGGGCCCTCTAGAAGGTCTGCAGCATGGCTCAAGTAGGGAAGTGGATCCATGTGAAACCAGGCTTTATCAGTTTGGCTGATCGTGGAGCAGTGTTACTTGGGCAGGCATCAGCTTCAGAAAAATTAACAAGGCAGGAGAGGCCCTGCAACTAACAGTTGCACAGAAATTTATAATAAAACATAGATTTTGCCATCTTCACAGCATGATCCCACTCCTATGATGACCTGTTCGGTGAATACACTTGAATTTTTTTGGACCTTGACTGGCTTGCGTCATTGCTCAGGGAATCTGAAAATTTATTTGGATGTGATGTCATACTCAGAATAAAACAGACTTTGACTATGACAAGATAAACCTTCATCTGTTATATTTTCTTCTTTCAACATCATCAAGTACTCAATTTGAAGAGAAACACGATTATTAAATTTTTCCTGAAATAAAAAAAAACCACATTCTTCTAATGCCAGTTCAGAAAAGTTCTTTCTGTCTACAGTGGGTAAGATGATTGTCTTATCTTGGACCATGAAAAGATTGAGTATTGTTTTATGCTGAAGTAAAAATATTATTTCATCCTGAAGATCAGAACAGATTACTCAGTATTTCTCCAGAAAGCAGATTTATATTTAGAATGGCAACACATAAGGTTTTCTTAACAATGGTAATTTCTTTTTCCTACAAATACAGTGTTCTGAAAGTAAATCCTTAGATAAGTCTGCTTTGCATTAAAAACATGCTTTCTCTTCATAACTGCCAGGTCAGGTTAGCCTCTTCAATCTCTGTGGAAAATTCTTAGGTGATTTATTAAAAAGGAAACGAATCAGAATTTTGCTATGCAATAGCAATCTATTAAAATGCATCATTGCATTAAACATGTATTTTTCTGGTGGTGTTATAATCGTGAAGTATCTGACACCAGAAGCATCATTTCTATTAAATTTTAATTGCGTAATTTTGAAGACTGTAAAACACTCTTTATTTCCTTTTAAATGCTCTATTATGATTCCCTAGCAGCAAGAGGTAATGTTTCAAAGTTCAAAGCCAGGCTTTAGTCTGCATTAGATGCTGGGGGAAAGCCATCAGGGTGCTGGTCTGTGAACCTGAGAAGCTGAAAGCGGATCCTTGGTCCACCACACTCTGCCTGCACAACTGTGTCTAAAGTCCTGTGTGGACTTTAAGGTGTGTTATGGGACTGCAAGGAACTGCAGCAGTCAGTCAGGGCCACTGACATGGAAACCAGAACCTGAAGCTCATGCTTTTGACACAGCACACAGTTGAGGTTTGGCACCCTTTAAAGAAATGGGAGACCAGGCATACTACGGGTTAGGGTGCCTCTACAATTTGCCTTCAAGAGACATATTGAGAAAGGTCAAGACCTAGTCCCTTCCTCCGGACTGTGATCACCCAAACCTGGGTCCTTTTTTGAGGGTTAGTGCTAACGTGTTGCCTTTCAGAACGAAATGAATTCTTTGCATCCTTCAAAAGAAGAAAAAAAAAAAAAAGGCATTGGTGGTAATGCTTAAATTTTATATTAGTGGTTTGAACACATGCTCAGAAAATGTGACACATGCCTTTTAAGCTTTTCTCAGCTGGAGGATGTTCAAACCCACATCAGAGAAAATCAGCAAGAAAGAGCCTGTAGCTGAGGGATGAGAGTGCTCTCGGGGCAGAGGGCAGGTCTGCTTACACATTGCACTTTAGTCTTTGGACAAAAAGCAAGAATAAGTCTGGGAACACAGACTGGAGCTCTGCTGGCCTTCTGAGTTATACTTCCTCTATCCTGGTCTCTTCTTCTGTGCTCTGGAGAGCTGCATTTGTACTGCCTCTGCCCAAGGGCCCTGGGCCTATGAAAGATACTTGAAACTATTACCTTAGAATAAAACTGACCTGATATAAACCTCACAGAGGCAGGGCACAGGCATTTTGTAACTGAGTGCTGGTTTTTGAGGTTGGCCACATGCTCACAGCCTACATTTTACCTTTATCAGCTTTATGATAGAAATTACCAGCACTTCACCTCCACTGAAAACCATGTCCTGAGCTCAGTGTCTCGATGCAAAGCCATACATGGTGGTCACAGCATTGGCAGGCTTTCATTCCCCACACACTGAATTAAAAGCTGACTTGCAGTTCTTGTCTCTGGAAATGCCATCTCAAAAGGGTTCCAAAGCACCCAGATGCCTTAAAAGAGAGTGGCCCCTTTGGGAATGGTCCCATGTGGGAAGCTGCACTGTCAGCTTTTTGCACCTTCCCAAGTGTAAAGTGTTCTGTTGTAGTGGGGCCAAACCCCTCTCAGGGTTTCCCGTGGCCCTTGCTGGTCAGGCTGAAAGCCAGACTATCTGTGCTAGTGGGAGAGGCTTGAGCCCATCCCTGGAGAGGCACACATTGCCTGAATGTAAATAACTGAAGCAGAAGAAAATTAAATCCAACAGCTATTTAGAATGAAATTCACAAACAGATCTGCCCTTCCACTGCCAAGGGTGTGCTCTGTGGAACTGAGGCATTTTATTGTAATTATTATGCTACCAGAGGGTCTCTTAGAGCCCTGACTCCCACAGCCCAGCAAATACAGGAAAATCCCAGAATTGATTAAAAGTAGTAATTCAGATTCTAGCTGTCATGAGCTAGAGAGAAGCTTGAAAATTTTACTTGTTTTTTATTAAAGGGTTCAAGCAAGCAAAAAATCATGAGTATTTTTTAAATGCAATTATTTTAAAACTAAGGCTTTTATATAAAGAGCCTGATGTGTGACTTTTGTACAGTGTAGTTGGCCATTCTGTGAGTAGGATACCCTGCATAGGTCACTTCCCATGTGCTCTGCCATATGCACATATTAGAAATTAGGACCCTGATGTCCATTGGCCAGCTAAACCTCCAGATACCTGACTCTTTGGATGTTTTGCAGATGCTGCCCAACATTAGTTAGTATTTGCATTGCAGCATCTGGTGCTGTCTGTGGTGTCCCTGTAGAAAGAAACACTTTTCCAGAGGCAGCATTCACAGTCAGGCTTGTCACCTGAGGCCTGACATCCATAGCACAGCTCTGTTCTTTCTTGTATTTGAAGCCTTTTGAAATCTTTGGATGAACAGCCCAGAATAAAGTACAGATAAAGAGGAGCTGCCCAAGAAACTGCTGAACTTCTGCTTTAATTGTTCTGCCATGACAGGAGCTATTTCAGATAGACTAAGATAAGTATCACCATATGGAAATAATGCTTCTCCCGTGACAGTGGGATTTTTGTGCTACCATTCAGCTTTGCAAGACTTGATGTACAGACGTGGGAAAGCAGTTGGAAAGTCACAGAGCAACCAGAGCCCTCCGTCTATAACACACTTGTTCCTCTTACCTCTAATCATAAAAGGAGTAGGGAAGCCTTGTTTTCCCCTTCCTCCCCATTTCTTTCTTTTTGCAGAGAAAGCAAGATAGATATCAGGGAGCAGTTGAAAAAAAAAAAATAAAAAAAAAAAGGGAAAGTTTATAAAAACTGAATGCATGTGTCTTTCCTGAAAGAAAAGAAATGGATTCTGAGAAGATAATTAGCTCTTGACATGGGAAGCCCATTCCCCAAAGCCAATACTCAAGCCAAGAGGTCAGGATTTGTATCTTGCTGTTTGCTATTATGTTTTCATGTTACTAGGCTGGAAGGTTTGTGGTTTATGCCGTGACTATGAGGGAGTGCAAGCTTTCAGCCACACAGACAAATCCTGAGGCTTTAGCACAAGCTCAGCTTGTCAGTACAAAGTAACATTTAGTTAACCTAGAAATTGTTACCCAGGAGTTTGCCTGAGCAACAAATGATCAAAGAAGATGTCTCTCCCGCATGTCATTGGTCTGGTTTGACTCCCTACAAAGGGATGTTTTGCACTCTTAGCATGGAGGAGGGATGTTCTTCTTTGAAGTTGTTTTCAAGTGCTCTTGGCAAAGGTGGTAAGAAGTGTGATGTTTTTAATCTCCTTCTCTTTGCAAAAAAATTACCAGCTGCAGAGGCCAAAACCTTTCCCCTAGAACTGCAGAAGAGTGCAAAAGGCTGCTCCTCCAACAGGCGGTGAACTTCTTCCCGATAAACCTCTACTTTTATACTGGCTTTTTCAGGAGCCAAGTAAAGGCCCTCTAGCTCAAGCATGGCAAGTGATGAATCAAAGGGCATGTTGCCCAATGGGTCTGCAGTAATCTGGGACAAGAAACTGGATGAGAGCTTAGCCTAAAACAAGTTGTTAAAGTCTTGCTCTTGGCAGCACTTTCAGCCCCAGCCAAACGTGAAAGGAAGCTGAGCTGGAGCTTTACTCAGCTCAACTCCCCGCTTAACACGCTGCTCCCAAAGTGAAAGGCAGCAGGCTTCAAATGGAACTTGTAAGTGTCACATAGTTTTATTGAATTCTGTTTCCTGATCCAGAGGGGAAGGAGCAGCAGCAGTGACAAAAGGGGAGACCATCCTCTTCAGTGGTGTCACAAACTAATTAAAGTGATTAAAGTCATGCTGTATCCATGACCTTAAAGGACCTGCAGCAAAGACACAGCAGGGCATGTGGCTCAGTGGGTAACTATTTACATAGAACCCCACACAAGGGCTCATAATGTATTAAATCCAGCCTTCTGGCAGGAACAAAAAAGACAAACACACAAACCCCTTAAATTTGACTTACTTTGTATTTTTAGAAGAGATTTATGAAAAAATGAAGATGCTGTTTGATAAGGAATTAAAAAGGAACTGAGGATAATATGTGTATTGGAATCCCAGAGGTTCTTTAAGGACACCACTTTAGAAATTGAGAATAAACGCATCTCTCAAATGAATAAAAGCTCTGAAAGATCCCTGATAAGGCAAATAAGTCAGTGAGGTTAACCAGCAGAAGCTAACAGAAATTTACCAAAATAAAAAAAAGAAAAAAGGAAAAGGTTATTTCAAGCAAGAGGTCGAGATGATGTCTGTCAAGGTAAACGTGAAAATATAAAAAAGTTGGACTAGATAAAAGATTTTCAAGAGCAAGTCACCAGAGGCAAAAGCCAATATTAAATGTCAACAAGCACATTAGAAGCAGGTAAATGGTTACATTATGTGACGAAAGTTCATTTGCACACCCAGAGAGGAGCACGGGGAGGGGGGTATATAACACCCTGCCCAGGTCCTCCCAGGCCCATCACAGAGACCATCAGACCACCAAAGGTCCATCTCCAGAAGCCAGAAGATCACAGAGGCCCAAGGGAAAGTGGGAATCCAAATCAAGGATCCCCAAGGAATGGGGGAGGAA
>WAAG01081831.1:18685-87744 GCA_013390105.1 Tichodroma muraria
GAATCAGCTGCAGCCCAACCCATGCAGGTCCAAAGCCGAGATACTGTCAGGATCTTGATGAGATCTGATGAGTCACCACTGGACACATGTTCTGCAAAATGTAGGTGTTAGGAGGATGGGGTTAAAACCTGAAGATTTGGTGAGGACGGAATGGTTTCTGCTTGAAGTGACCTTGCAGCTGGGAATGCTAAGAAAGTCAATGTGGGAAAACTCCATTTATTATGCCTAGTGTCATTCATCCTCTGCCTGCTTCGAGAGTTAGAATTCCTGTGTAGAGATAACACTCTAACAGACTTGCTTCAGCCTCCTGCTGGGAGAGAGAGAGATCATAAAAACACAGCCGTGTGATAAACTGCATGTGCATGAAGCCTTTTAGGATGAACTGAGCCTAGCACATCCTGTGACCCCGTGTGCCTCAGCTGCCCGCTGTTGTTAGTGAGATAATGCAATAAATCCACTCTTCACATTCCGGCTGCATTTTGGCGCTTGCCCTGGTTTCCTGTGTGTGTCGATTCACATGGTAGGTCAAAGACCTGATCCTCCCAGGCTCTTGACGCTGCCACCTGCCTTCTGTGTCCCACACTTTGGCCTACCGCAAAGCAGAAGGGAGCTTGTGCAAAAGTTTGGGAGCTCAGGAGCCAAGCCCAGATGACTTACCCCAAACTTTGTCATACCACACGCTCTGTAAGACTGAGTTTGCTATTTTGTACTCTCGCTAGTACCTAAGGCTCATCAAAAGATTGATAATATTAGTTCTATGGATCCCAGAATCTCCATGTGCTGCTTATAGAAAATTTTTATTCACTTTCCTACTCCCCAATACTGCCAAATGGAGAAGAAGCCATCCCTCAAAAGAAATCCATCTCTTTAGGAGAAATTCCAACAGTACTCGTACTACATGCTTTATATAGGGTGAGTCATAGAAAGTCATGAGAGGAAAATGTTTGAAATAAAACATGAGCTATGAAGCATCAGTTCAAACTCTTATCTACAGCTTTGTTAGAGACAATAAAGATGGAAAATGAATTATCTATCATTGTAATAAAACCTGTCAAATGGGCCACAAAGAGTGTGGCACCAAAACGCCGTGAGTTATACTGTCTTTCCTCGGAATGGAAATGTTACCAAACATCAGCCAAGGCTAAATTACTGATCAGAGAGGATGCAGTTCTAAATGTTTCCTGTGTAACATCTAGCTAAGAGTGTTTCAAATCACTCCCCCAGAGTAAAAGTTCAGGCATTAAACAATTTGCCAAAAGAACAGATAATGTCTATGGAAGAAACATAAACATTAATTAAAGAAGAGATTACATTGATCAAAAGAGGCACTCAAAACACCAGTAAACAACCTGAAATTACTTCCTGAACAGAAATAAAATCAAGGCAGAGCTGCAAGTTCTACAACACGACTCAGAAAACTTCCCTTCCCTACTTAGTAAAACAGTCAATGTAAGTGTGTCTACCCAAGTGCACGTCTGGCAAAACATAAATCTGTCAGCCCTTGGAACATGCACTATATAAAGAAGAGACCCACACTTTGAATAGTTCACAAAACTCTTTTTACAGAAACTGAAAAGAAGCCAATTACTGAGCCTCAGACAAATGCTGAAACTAAACTGGTTGATAGTCACTAATCCCCAGCACCATCACCGGTCCAACATGCACAGCAGTTTTCATTCTTTAGCCTTTGTCATTTCCAGTTGCCAGGCTTTAGGTATAGAGACAAGCACCTCAATACATTGATCAGGCATGCAAAACAAGGCAAAATCCAGAAAAAAATCACTCCTATACCATCTCCAGATCCATCCACACAACCAACTGGGCATATCCTTCTAGGGCGTGGTGAGAGCAAAACCATCCCTGATTCCCTGCTCCCAAGCTCAGAACTGTAACCCTCTGCCTAGATGGTTGTCACTCAGACCAAGAACTCACAACTTGTGCACAAAGTAGACACTTAGTGGACACTTGTGAAGAACACTTCATTAATGTTAATCACAAGAGAAGTTAAAGCAGCATCCTTAGGCCTTGTCATTAAAATCAGACTTCTCACAACTCGTATCAAGAGAAGCCCTATGTAAGTGGCAAGAGCGCCAGTTGTAGGTTTCTCTGATGCACCCAGAACCAGATGCTGTTGAGGGACTCTGGACATTCTTTTATGTAGCAATTCCTTCTCTTCTAAATAACATGCTGGAAATTTGTCTTGGAGGTTGAGGTAAGGCATGGCACCAGCTTTTGGCTAAAACATAACACTGACACGTTGGTACAAAGATCTGCTCAAGCAAATTAATTTTAAGCCTTATCTTTTCAGCATCAAGTAAATTTATAGCTCTTAAAACCACGCTTGGTGCGACTGTTTTTCTGAAGTAGGCTTGAGAATAACCATGTAAATTGAGATAGGCACTCAGAAGTACTGAGGTGAGTTGGAAAGAGAGAAATGCAAGTTGTGTCACCAAATATCGTGCTTTGTTCCAGCCACAACCTCTGTCGTTTGGATGATGACCCTTGGCAGACAAACTGTGAAGTAGAAAGTTTTGATCACACACAGGCAGGGAGAGTATAGATGGGCACCTGATCTGGTACACAAGGAGACCATTGTCACTGATGGTGTGAAAATGTGACAGATGGCATGCGCCTGGAGTTTGGTGCAGATGGATTAAAGCCAAGTGCAGTAGACAGGCACATTAGAGGAGGAGAGACACATAAATATGGTGTGTAAAATGGCAGTAGACACCTGCATTTAGGGACCTGCCTCCTGCCCTTCCGGTACTTCCTGGGTTCCTCTAACTGCAATGATATCCTGACTTGAAGAGAAGGCAAATGGCTATGAAATACTGACACTCGTGTTACTCTGCCTCTGGGCATGAGTGGCCCTCCCAGCAACCCAGTGTCACTCTGGCTGCACACTGTGGCAGCCCCTACTGTATTTTCATTAGTATTCATGGCAGCTGCTGTACTAAGGCTGCAGCTGTCAGGACAGCTAACAAGGTGCGTCTCACAGTACTGCTTTCTTGAGACTTTACAAGGTGTTGTTAAGACTTGCTTGCTCTCACAAAGCACAGCATTTGAACAAGATGTGAACTCCCCTGTGGAAGCCCAGCACAAACTACTGAGACCCTGAGATGCCAGTAAAAGAAGATAGGCAGGACACGATCAGACCCCGAGGGGGTAAGTGGGCACTGCAGAACTGTGTTTACTTCCCAGTGAGCTTGTGCATATCTACAGGGCATGTCAGTAGGGATTACAGTGCAGCAAGGTCTCCATCACAGCTCTTGCTGTGTCTGCTGTCTCAGACTCAGAGAGTGGGGTGAGACTGGCTGTGTGCACATCACAGTTCAGGATACTTCTGTGTATGATTTCCTAAGAAATTAAAGTGGCCTTGTATTCTTTTTTACTCTTTTTTTTCCTGGAGGAAATAAGCGATGAGATGAGAGTTCCCAAGCGTAGGTGGAGCTCCAAGCAGTGAGACTAGCCAAGAAGGGCTCTGAGTGACCCGTGTAACTAGTTTCAGTACCTGTAAGAACTTGAATATGGGGTTTTGCATCCTAAGGAAAGGCTGGCAGAAGGTGCCCTAGAGCTGAAATCAGTGACCTGCACTTCATGTGCCTAGAGGTAAGTGAGGCCTCAGTAAAATTCCTCAGTATGGGGCAGACGAGTACTTACCCAGGTTCAGACAGCTTGGCATGGAGATAGTGCATCTGTCTGCAGATGGAGTTAAACTGTAGTCAGTTCTTTGGAATCTGATGTGAGATACAAGACCTGTTACTGAGATGATTCAGCTGTGATCAAATTCTGAGCTGGTGAAAAAAATAAATTAAATCCCCAGGCAAATTCTTACATTTTGAAATTTGTAGACATAGGAACAGCAACACAGACCTAGACAGTTGTAGACAGCAACATTTTTCACATTAAAAAATTGCAATGTAGTGAAAGGGGAATGGGAAGGATGAAAATAAATGGAGTTGGATTGTAGTCTCCCATTTTCTTTTTAAGTAATTTGAATATTATTATTTTGAATTTTTTTTTTAGAATTTATAAAAATGAATGAAATTTCAGGGAAATTGATTCTTCATTCTGTTCTTAAAATAGTGGAGGAAATCAACCTTCAGTTGGTAGTAAGTGATAACAGAGTTCTTCCTAATTTTCAAACTTGCATTTAAAAATGTTGCATGGATGAAACAAACTCTTTGGAAGGAACTGATTTTCATTGAGTAAATTCCTGCTCATGCCAGCTGAAGCCATAATTTGGGTCAGATGTCTCAGCAATTCACAGCTTGTAATAGATGAAGAATTGTTGTGACTCACTTTGAAACACACGATGGGGTGAATTTCAATTGTCAAAATTCTTGTAAAATTGAAGCAGGGTAGGTTCCTGCTGACCAGAGGTACTAATGAAAAATAGCTATCAACAAAAGAATGGAAAAAATGAGTGGGAAAATGCAAACCAGGGAAAATAGCAAAAGCTTGAACAGGAAGCCCAGTCCTTGGGAAACATTTTGACACCCAGAGTATGAACCTATCTTCAGTGGGATCTGCTGCCCCCATATTTCAGGCCACGGATGCTTTGAGAGCAGCAAGGGTTTTACACTGTAAGGCACCAGGAACGCGCCGTGGCTCCTTGAAGCAGCACTGTTCCCATGCTGGAAAGAGAGACAGTCTGGAGCCTGCAAATGAGAGACATACAGCCTTAGCTGGAACGTGTAAGGACAGCTGAGAGCTGCTTGATTTCATAAGAGTCTGGGATTTTCCAAGGCACCTTGGGTGCTTAGGTACCCACTTCTCCCTGGCATCCACTGAAACTATGGCACGTGGCTTTCCCACATTCCTTCCGACGTCTCTAATAGCGACGGCTGGAAAGAGGCCATTCATTTTTGGGGCTAACCTGTCCACTTCTCACATGGAAAGGAATATCAGCTTATAAATATTCTCATCAGGGAAGGGCAAATCTACGTGGGCCTAGGAGAGCTCAGCTGCTGGGGAGCCCCAGACCCATGAATACCCGGTGTCCACTGGTTAGCATGAGTGGCTGTGGCATTATCCCACATCTGTCCCTGCACCTCAGGTCTGAGCATTCCCTTGGCAAGGCCATCCACGGAGATGCTCACAGGCAGGGAGTCAGCAGGGTTTCCATGGGAGCCAGCATGTTGTAGATACACACACTCCATGAGTCACTGCTCCAGGCAACAGGATTACAAAGCTGAAGTACACCAAGGCCTCCTCTCACATGGGTATCCCTGATGGATGCAGGTCAGACTTTCTTAAACTTCCCTAAGAAGTCTAAGAATCCAAAAGAAAGTGCTTCTTAAAGCACTGTAATTTCAGAAAAAAAACTAAAGCTGCAAAGTCATCCAGTGCTTAACTTCTGCTAGAACTGGGAAATCTTCTCCAACCTTACCTTAGCATCCTACCAGACACACCAATTAGAAAAACCAAGCTTCTCTGTGGTGGCAAAGTTTGCTTAACATCTGACTTATAACAGTGATTGCTAGATGCCAGTCTCTCAACAAATGAGAATTTCTTTGATGCTCTTCAACTGAGCAAAGATCATGGAAAAATACAAAAGGAAACCCTATTTGTCCAATTCAGTCCAAATTGACAGTGCTGTG
This sequence comes from Tichodroma muraria, assembly GCA_013390105.1. Classification (NCBI taxonomy): domain Eukaryota; kingdom Metazoa; phylum Chordata; class Aves; order Passeriformes; family Sittidae; genus Tichodroma; species Tichodroma muraria. The sequence goes on from WAAG01081831.1 coordinate 24,289, forward strand.
GTGAGGAAAAAGTCTTTACAAACCCAAAGAAAACTCAAGTTGATTCCCCAAAGTAAATCTCACTATCGCTAGCCACTGTTGCATAAAGGAAAGAAATGCTGCCCTGAAATTGCACTTAAATCTAACATACATTTTAAATTTAAAATAGAACCAAGTTAGATTACTTTTTTGGTACAATGATAGTCTTGGTTTTCATCCAGCACTTATCTTGTGAACCTTTCTGCCGCAACATTCTTTCACTGCCAAATCTGTTTTACTTTCTTCCATAGAGAAAAATGCAAGAATGTGTTTCAATCAATCGTACAATAGACAGAAGTGGAAGTTCAGTGACACCATGGCTGAATGTATGTATAACTTGGCCTTTAGGAAGTGAAGACAGGTCTTTGAATGTAATTGTGAAAACAAACAAATGGTAAACATGTGCTTAGGTCTAATACAATTTGTTCTTACTAAGTATTGCATAGAGAAAGGTGAAAAGGTAATTGGTCAACTGATCCACATTTCTAAACTAATAGATCAGTGGTAATATATTTGTCTCTATTATGTTTAGTGTACTTTTGTCACCTTCCAAAGCTTGTAACATAAAATCAAAAGCCCGTACTGGCTGAAGTTATTCACCACAATAGCTTACTATAAAAAAGGCTGTGCTTTAAAATTTGGTTTTGGTAATGTAGAATTAATTTTCAATACTAACTTTTATGTTACTTTTTTACCCCAGTTCTCGGTTGAGAACTGTTGTTAAAGAACATAGCTGAGAGTGTTATCTCTGCTGTCCAAGCAAGCAAACAAGCACATTTATATAAAATATCTCCTTCTGATCACCTTTCACTACTAGATTCAGTGTAACTAAAAAAAATAGGTTCTTCTAAAAGGAATGGTGCAGAATGAAGTAGATATAGTAAGATGGAGTGTAAGTGCAAAAAAGGAATTAAAATTGAAAGAGAACAAGAAATGCCATACAGCAGGCAACCTCAGGTAGAGATAAACAAACAATTGATTAGTGGGGTTTTTTCCAACAAAATTAAAACTAGGCTAAATAGGATATTTTAAAAATTTTGAATGATATATTAACTTACGCTTTACAGATTTAAGCAGCTTCAGCATTTTTTCAAATTTTAAATTAAAGCACCCTTTTGAAATGCATTATTTAATTATACTGACTAATTTTTTCTTTTTATTTGCTTCTCTTCTGTTGAAATATTGAACTGAACCTGAAAACACATTTCTGTATTTCTGTCCCTGAATTGCTTTAGGCTACAAGGTCTACAAAGTACTGGAATAGCTTCTCATGCCAAGATGTTTCAAAAGTCATTTGGTTGCATACATATTGCATCTCCCCAACTTTCCACAGCCTCACATTGCAGACATTAAATGGTCTGTTGGTACTACTTTTATTTTTATTTTATCTACTCTCAGGGTGACAGGCTTCTCAGTAAGTGCGAATCTGAGAAAGATATCTTCTGAGCTACAGACCACTTTTTGAATAATAAGCATGAATTCTGGAAGAGGGAAGGAAAAATGGAAACATGTCAGGACATGGCTTGAAGCATTTGAGAAATTTCTGCCTTGTGTTCCCAGCCCATATTGTGTTTTAGAATTTTCTAAAGGCAAATGCCTACTCAGTGGGTGGTGGGACAGCAGAGAGCTCCTCCTAGCAGAGCACAGAAGGAGAGAGGAGAGGTGACTACTCAGCGCCTCTGTCAGCTGGACAAGTGCATGGAGGCACTTATGTCTTCAAAACCAGGGTGCAGAGGCATCAGGTGTGACCCAGTACTACTTCTTCATGCAGCCATTCACAAAGAGCCCCCAACCCCTTTAATGAGCTTATTGTGGCACATTGTCAGTGTTGAAGCTGCTGTACATGTGTTGTCAGTATGCTATGGTATTTGTAATTGAATATGACCTCCGGTGACATTGAAAATTTGCTTGTGCATCCCAAAAGACATCCACATGTTTTAGGAAGGACAAGTGTGCTTCAATAAACCTTTTAATCAAGAACACATGCTCAATAAACAAAAAAGCTTTTATTGATTTCATAAATAGCAAGACAATGTCAATCCTGTGCCAAGCAAACTGTTGCACAGCTTACTGAAGACTGTGGTACGTGTGTAATGGAGAATGGTAGTCGCATGCCAGAGGGACCATTAGTGGTCTCCTTGTCTCGGGGTTGGTACCAGTGAGACAACAGTCTCTTCCTTCAGCTCTCTGTGGGACTCCCTGCACTCAAGCAGCAGCTCTGGAGGACAACAGGAGCAGAAGGTACTGTGATCGTGTTCTGCATCTCTCCTTCATGCCCATTTCCTTGCACAGTCTCTCTATGGTTAATCTCTTGACTGCTTTTTAAACACCCTCCAGTTCTTTTGGTTTTCATCCTGTAACATGTGTCTTGTATTCTTTTAGTCATGTTTACCATCTCCTGGGAATGACTCATGAGATCAACACAGATTTCTCTGCAGGCCATGCTCAGGCAGGGGTTACCAGAACAGAGAAACCACACAGCTACATGGCATAAAAATGTTAGTCAACTGCCAGCAGCACTGCCAGATTAAATGTGTTTTTTCCCACAATTTCTTTTTCAGTTTTTGAATTTAATTTCTTTTTGCTCTTGCCATTGTGGGGAGTGCCTGAAAATGGAAAGGCATTTTTCCAGTTAAATCTCCTGGCAAATTTCTGGTACCATTGTTATGTGTCCTAATGTAACACTCCTTTGTCAGAGGAGTTCCACTGGAGATGTTTTGATGATTTTGAATAGGTGATATTATCCTTACTTTTTTGTACAGTCCTAATGCAGTTCACTATGTTTGTCACAATATGGGGTGCATTTCAGGAATGGCTGTTTTCCCACTACTCTTGATATACTTTAGCATCCTGTGATTGCTGGGAAGGAGTCAGTGGGAAGGTTGTCTCCATGGCAAGACCCTCAAGGTTGTTAGGATAGAGTTTGATCCTCCATCAGGCCTTCCACAGGCTCTTTGGCATATGTTAATAACTTTCAGAGAAAAGTGGGACATTCAGCCCAGCTGTGACAGAACAATGCATGTACATCAGCAGGACATTTTTGCATATCTTACTTTCAACTCCTAACAAAGCAGCAAAATTCTTTCCAATTATTTTGAGAAAAAATATGTGTTAAATTGGAAAAAAAATACAGTATCAGTAAAAGTCTGTTTTCCCCCTATTTAAAAAAAATCCTCATTTACTACTGTGTCCTTTTGTAGTTACCTCTAACATTTCAGCAGCATAAACTTTTCTGTTCAAATGATCATATTATAAGATAGATGAAGAGAATTAAGTTGCCTAAGTAAAATAAAAAAAGCATAATGAAAAAGGGCATAAATAGACCCAGCTTGTTTTTATTATCCCAGAAGTTATTACAAGCACTAAGAACAATCATGCCTCTGCCTAATATTACTGGCACTTACTTGTAGAAACACATATTTTCAATTTCATATATGTTGAATTGCATAGGTATTTGTAAAAACACATGCTACTTTGATATGTAATACATGAATTTAGAATGTTTCCTAAGAGACCCCAAAATTTATTTTGAGGTGTTCCTAGGTATGCAGTAATTTAAATGCTCATTCTAGTCTTAGAAATTTAATTTAAGCTCATTTGAATTCATATTCCACTTGTTATCACAATTAGACATTTTTAGAAATTCTATAAAGTTGAAAGTAGACATTTGCTAAGTTTTAAAAGTGTATGAGTTCTGTGTGCTTGCCAATATGTAGAACTTCTTAAGTTATGGGACTTGGCATATGGCTTAATGCAAGCAAAGTTGTTTCTCTCCTGTCATTGATGCCAAGTCAGAAAGTTCTCAGTTTGTTCTTTTTCTTTATGTAGGTCAGCACTTAGCTAGAGCTGTCCTCTAATTCTGCCAAAACTATGTTGATCTTACTTTAATTCTCTTAATAAAAGCCATAAATTTTAATTTTAGCTCTAGATAATGATTACAATACTTCTAACTAGAACAAACGTACATGGGTCTTCAAGAGACTGGCAAATGCCACATTTCTGGAAGAGAGCCTAGATTCCAGTACTCTCAAACAGCAAGTCTGCATCTCCAACCATGGAGGAGGCCAAACTTAGAGAAAATGTCAGAATATCCCCACAAAGAGGTTATTCCCTTACTCTTCCCCAGCCCACGCCAAGTCTCAGTGTGCTGTTGAGCTGTGTTGGCTTTGGACCAGTCCCGTAAGCTCCCTGTGAGAGGAGAGCACAGCTGATAGTGAGATGATCGAGGAAAGCCACATCTCCTGCCACTGTGACCCAAGCAGGGCCTTGGCAGGAAGGGCCTCTCTGCTCTGCTCAAGCATTCAAGCTGAGCCAAGCCTCTGGAGAGGGCTCCTGGCAGCCCTGCCTTACAGGGGAGGACATCTGCTTACAGGGGACGATACGGCTTTAGAGCTACTACTCCAGAGATGCAGTTTTTGGTTCACGTGCCTGTCCCCTCCTATTCCTTTCCACTCACTCCACCTTTGCTCCAGCTCCTCGGATGTTCCCAAATGGGCAACGGGACAGATGGTGTCACTGGACACCCTCAAGAGACACGAAAGGAAGCACAATAAACAAAACAGCAATCTAAGACTGTCAGTGTAAGCTGACATATCTCTTAGTACAGCCAATCCTTTAGGAAGGCAGGCTCAGCAGCTCCAGAAAGGAAGCAATCAAAAGCCTGAAGTACTGAACATAGAGATTTTGACTCCCTGTAGGATGACCAGAGTAGCCTGGCAAAACAGAAGTAAAGAATATTATGGCCTCTCCCTTATCACTAGTGGTGTACCAGGCTTGCGAGTACACAAAAAGGAAATAGGAGAACAACCAAAGATGCTTGTAACTTAAGCAAGAAGAGTGACAAACCATTCCTAAAAGAATACTGCCGTGAGTAAAATAAAAAAGTATGTTTCAACAGCAGTCGTAAGGCCAGTGTGGCCCATGCTGTTGAGATGACGCCAGGAATTTTGTCAGGAATGTGCCAGCCCCACAGGCTGCGAGGTCAGCAGCGCCCCGTCCATCGCAGGCACGGCTCGCTCTGTGCCCCAAGCACGGGCGCGGGCTCGGCTGCCAGGCGCGAGGTCTCGCAGGGCTGGGGATGCACGCTGCCCTGCCTTCGGCTCCTGCCGGGCTGTTTCGGGCAAGCGGCTGGCAGTACCGCGGTGCTGAAGGAGGCGAGCCCCGAGCAGGCTAGCCTTCTCACCAGCCAGGGAATCGTGACTTCAAGGAGTGCTATAATTGCTGCTTCACTGAACAGGCACAGAGGGAGAAACTGACTGAATAGCTCGCTCGAAACTACCTGGGGAGTTTCTGGCAGAGCTGAGAAGGGAACATAGATCTCCTGAGTGCTGGGGAAAATATTGAAAGAGTCTTTCTCTTGCTAAACTTCTTTCCTCAGGCATATACTTCAGAGCAGCAAAACCTGAAGAAACAATATGAGAAAATACGCATCCCCGGGATCTCCTCTTGCATGGTAGTGATGAAATCTGACACAAAATGGTAGCCAATTACTACTAAAATATTCTCTTGAAATCTAAGAAAAAATTACATTCAACTTTTCTGAAGTCAAGAGGAGTCTTGTCAAGTAATCTCAATGCATTTATGATGCATTTAAGGGGTGAGGAGGAGGCATGTAACAAACAGAAAATAAGTGCATGTTAATCAGATGCTATGCTGGTTAAACTATGAAAATCACAGATGTGTACATAAAAAAATCAAGAAGCCGTAGCATTCAGTGTTAGCTTACAGTTTAGAGAACAGTCCTTTTTGCTACACCTTCTCACCTGATAACTCTGCACTGAGCACGTCATACTTGAGGTACTTCAGCAATCTGCTTGAATCCACAAACATATTTAATCACACATTCAGTACACATGCTCTGTCCTACATCACGCACTTGTCCTTCCTCACATTTACCCCTTGCAGATCTAGCAGCCACCAGTCTCTGCTCAATTCATGACCAACCCTCCTTGTGCCTCCCATCCAGTTCCTGCTGGCGCTTCAGGCGCTGGATTTCAGATCTTTAGCTGAAATGACAAATATAAATGCTGTGTGCCTTTCATTATCCAGATGGCATTGCCCTGATTCTTACTGTAACTGCCAGACACAACTCATTCTCATTCTGCACAATACTTTCATCGGGGTCTATCTGCTGCTTATTATGTTGGTAGAAGTGGAAGTTAGTAGACATTGGCAAACAGTGATTAAGCAGCCAGGCTTTCAGCAGTTACAGCACAGCAACATGTGGTGTCCTGTTACTAGATCAGTGCCAAAGAATAACCGAGCCAAAAATTAAAACAAACTGTGAAGATTAAAAAATACGCTAAGAAACAATTGGAGATATAATCAAGAATATGAACTTCTAGCAGACCAAGTCTAAGGAGACTGTTTTTCCAACTTCTTCATTGCTCAATCTCCACTGTCACCATTTCCCTATTTAAGATAAACATATTGAATGATTTACAAGAAGGTATATAAGCAGAAGCTACAAATACAACAATCCACCTCACTACCTGATCACATAAAATTTCTTTGTTAATCTAATATCATATTAGTTTTACTGCTGCTGTAAATCTAATTGAACCATTCTGTGCGGTACGTGAAGAGCTGAACTCTAAAGGCTGGGCTGGTAGGTCTGTGTGTTGTTAGTTGTGTTGGTGGCTTTGTGCTTCTATTTATTTTCACTGGCTTCTGTTGGAGAAACTCACCCATGTTTCATATGACAGGTGAGGTGGCTGGGTTACCATGTCACACTGTTCTGGAGAGCTCTTTATTTCTAGGCTCTTTGCTGACTTCTTGAATGGTCAAAGAAGTGAAGAGTATTTCTGGTATGAGCTTCATAATCTCATGCTTATAACCTGAACAGAAGTGGATTAAATAGACCCAGTAATGATTTCCTCTTGCTTCTCAAAGGCTTGCGCTTTTCAGGGCCAGAAAGAACCTAATTCAACTTCTCTAAGTACCTAACAGAGGCCACTTCATTTTATCCAGCTACTCATGTATTGCATTCAGTAATTTTACTCACTTGAAGGACACTCCCTGGAAATACAGCCAGTCTTACTTGGAAATCACATTAAGCAATAGAGAATCAACTTCTTCTCTTTGAAAGTTTATTCTGTGATAGTAATTTCCAGCTTTAAAAATAATGATTTTTTAATTAGCATTGTCTTGTTTTTAATTCCAGATATTGGTTTTTGTTACACATTTTTCTGATAACCTAGAGAGTCAGTTGGCATCAAGTATTTTACCTCTATGAAGGTATTTTCACATGTATAAAGTCACCCCTCAATTTTTATAAGCAAGTAATCTTAAATTATTGATGGATTGATTTTTTTTCCTGCAGTATTTTATAGCTCCTTTCAGAACTTTTGGAAACATTCTTTGTAATAATATTAATGGCAAATTTGGAAACAGAATTCCTCTTGTAAGTGGCACTGTAACTTGCAAATACCATATGGATTTAAAAGAACCTGAAGTAACAGGTGAAAGTGGAGACAATTGAGAAGGTGAAAACACAGCTCTGCCCTGTTTCATGTGAGGTCAGGAAATGAAGGTCCTCATCTTACAAGGCATCCCATTAGGTCCCACCTAAGTATATTTGTTTGAGACAGTTGTTTATACTTGCTTTAGAGACAAATGAAGTGCTGATCTTTTGTAGTTTGTGAAGACCAAACTTGAACAAGTTGATGAGTAAAAAAATAGCAAGGAGCTGTCCTGTCAGGAGGGAGGATATCCAGGCTCCAGGAGTCAGTTTAACAGAAGGCATCTCAGTGGCTCTGCAGATGTTGAGGCTGGAATGACAGACACCCATAATTACTCCTCTTGCTCAGATGCATGGTTTAAGGAAAACCTTCTCTTTCACATTTGCATTCTGTTGATTGGCTTAAAAAATTGCCATTTGTACCGCCACTTAAAAAACATAACAAAAAAAGTGTTGATTTGTGACTACAAAATTTATATTAAAAGCTGCTAATGGCTTCAGACAGATGTAGAGGAATCTAGTCTTCCATTAAAAATAAATATGTTCTGACAGACTTTGGCTGCATCTACTCTGCTGGCTTGGATGATGCCATGAGTGGCACTAGAGGGCAACTGTTAAGATGCTAGAATGATCCTTGGCAGAGTTTTGGCCTAAACCAAATAACCCTCATTTGGGATTGTAATGCATGCTTTGGCAGTTACTGCTGGCAGCAGTCTGTTCCCTGTAAACATCTTACATGTAAAATGTGTCCGTGAGTCTACAGACTGCCTGGAGTATTGTTGCTGAAAACACGACCCGTTCCGTTCCTCTCACAGGGACAGGTCACAGTCCAAGGTACACTTGCAGTTCGCATGCCAGCTATTCTCAGCTGTGTCACCAATGGTTGTTTCGGTCCTGGCTTGGATGAGGCTTATGCACTTGCCCAAACTAAAGTTATATCCATGATACTGCATCATAATTTTAACACTATTTCTACTTTTAGGTCTATTGAGTTTTGTCGTAAAGCCCTAAACATGAGGATCAAGAGTTTACACAAAGACATTAAATCTGTTCAGTCCTTGTAATTCTGGCAGAGTAAATAATTGGAAATAGAAAACAGAGTACCACAAAGGACTAGTGTCTTAGTTTGGAAGACAGGTACCTGCCAGGGAAAAAAAACAGGAGCCCCTCTGGGAATGGAGAATACAAAACCTCCCCCCTCCGAATTGTTACAATCCTGAAATTGAAGGACTCTCAGGCAAAGATGTAAGGGGATAGGAATAACAGTTCTTTACTACTGCATATAACAAGATAAACAAAATAACAACAATAACTATGGTGTTAACAGTAAAAGAGAATCAGGGCCCGGTGAGTCTTTTACCACAGGGGTGCAGTTACCGTCACAGGCAGCCGGGGTGAGCAGAGAGCCCAGGGTGTCACAGCACGGGATGTGTCAGGAGCTCGGCGGGGATTGCTGGAGCTGTGGGAAGGTCCCGGCAGCAGCAGGGGGTGCAGGACACAGCCTGGGGAAACCAGAGCAGGAGCGAAGGAGCAGCGGGCGCGGGCACCGCGGCAGCGCGGCTCCAGCAGGGCAGGGAGAGAGCAGGATCCGAATTCCCGGGCACACATGGACAGATGGTGCTGGGTCACTCCGAGCTGGGCTCCAGTGGTGCTGGTGAAATCTCCCCGCAGTGAAAAAAAAACCAACAGCCTCGCTATTCCCTCCAAGAGAGCAGCTCTCCCAGAGAGAAGAGCAGAAGTGAAGTGCCTCCCCCAGACTGCCACCTTCTCCCTTGATTTTTGGCCATTTCCTTTGTCTTTCCCGAGTACCCATAAGTACCCAGTAATTAGTTCCCTAGAAATGTATGGAAGAAAATTCTGTAGGAAAGAAACTCAACCCCCAACAACTAGCAATCTTAAATATAAATGTGATTATTTATATGTGATGATAATCACAAAATCTGTGATAAAATGAAAATGCACTTAAAGCACAAGTACATCCAGTTACTGAAAGAAATGTGTTACTAGCATTCAAATAGTTCACTTGGTAACTCCCCTGCCTCAATTTAAAAGAAGCTGCTGCAGAATTTAACAGAATCACAGAACAGCTGAGGCTGGAAGGAACTCATGGAGGTCATCTGGTTCAATATGCATGTTCAAGCAGGGTCACTTAGAGCAGGCTGCCCAGGCTCATGTCCAGACAGCTTTTGGATATCCATCTTCAAGGACAGATATCTCCACAACCTTTCTGGACAGCCTGTGACAGTCCTCAGTCACCACAACGGTGAAAAAGTCTTTATTGACACCAGAGGGAGGCTCCTGTGTTTCAGTGTGCACACATTGCCTCTGTTCCTGTCACTGGGCACCACTGGAATCTTCCTGGCTCCATTTTCTTTACACCCTGCCTTCAGGTATTCGTGTCCACTGATGAGATCTGCCCTAAGCCTTCTCTTCTCAGGGCTGAACAGTGCCAGCCCTCTTGGCCCTTACTGACACAGGGCAGGTGCCCCAGGCTGTTAATCAGAGGGGCCCTGCGCTGGATTCTCTCCAGGAGCACGTCTCCCTGCACACAGCCTGCGCTCCAGCTGTGGCCTCACCCCTGGCTGGGCAGAGGGGAAGGATCGCCTCCCTCTTCCTGCTGGAAGTGCTCCTCCTAATGCAGCTGTCACAGTTCTGACAGTTCAAGGTACTATATAACGCAAAGAGGTGATCATATAGAAATATTCATGACAATGGGTCGCACTGAGTAATCCCAGACATCCCATTCTGTCTTGGTTTCTTTTGTTTGTTTTTTTAAGTAAGGGTTCGGCTACCCTGGTTTGTTGCAGGATACCTAGAGTTTACTAACATCTGGGGATTGCTGCAGGTCAGGCTCCACCAGTGGGGTCTCCCTTCAGGAGATAATTTGTGTACTGGAGTGCTCAGAGTAGCCCAAGTGGGACTGGTGCCTCAGGGCAGAGCAAAGAGGCAGAACAAAGCAGCACAGTCAGCCAGGAAGGTGCGTGCTTGCTGTTGAGAAAACTTTCCACACCTCCCCATTACAGAAAACAATTGCTAGAAGTTTAGCAAACCACAGACCTAAAGTATTCATCAAATTTCCTGTTTCTGAACTTGCTAACCACCACAAGAGCTCAGAACTAATAGGCTTTCTAATTTACATGGCTGGAAACAGATCCTATACAGGCAAATGAAGTATAAAAATGTGTCTGCAGAACCTGGGTACTCAGAAGTTATTACCCAGTCAACTCTATATAAGGACACCAGACCTAATCTGTCCATGTCCTGCCCTCTTCCTGGGTGCTCCATGTCCATGGAGAAGAAACCCAGCAGCATCAGCTGGAAGTTGTGGCACAGCTCCAGGCAGGTCCCTGATTTTAACAGGAAAGAGCTGCCATTCCCCAGGGAAGGCACCTGGCCTGCAATCCGGCATAGCCAGAGCTTCCACAGGGTGCCTGCCCCGCTGGCTCAGGCCATCCGTGCCACCAGTCACAGGCTGGGCAGGCAACAGCAGAGCTGCAGTGGCAAACCCTGCTGCTGGGATTCAGGCAGGGAAACACGGCAGCTTTAGGGGCTGATCTACCTCATTTGTTACTTCCATACATGGCAGGTAAGGGAAAAAATACCAAAAATCATTAAGGGTGCCTGGCATTTCCCATAGTTAGGCTCTGTCTCATGTAGTTTATAAATTTTCCAGCTCTAACCATACGGTCTGCCATTTTCCAAGCTTGGGGCCTGCTCAGAGTTTTGGAAAAGGTCAGCCAACAATTCAACTGTTTCTGAAAAGAAAATAACCAACCGAGCTAAAAAAAATAGTGGCATTTTCTTTGAGCTGCTCTAGCACCCCCAAGCTTTGGAGCATTCACATGAAATCTATCAGGAGGTGGTCTTCCCATATGGGACATGCCAAGAAAGAAGTCTTTGAAAATATGTGGTTTACAATGACCAGGAGAAACATATTACAGTTTAATTTCCTCAGAGAAACTGTCTGCAACGACAATGTCCCGGCTTCTGGAGAGCACAGAAACTGCAGCTCTGTGCTGTGTGGGCTCATTGCTTTACACCAGACACCAGATGAGGAAAATTCTCTTGTGCTCCTCAAGCTCCCCCTGCTTTTCATTCTGTGATTCTCTGGCTCTGCTTCAGTGAGCTCAGTTAACCTGAGTGTGTTTCCTCATCTTCTTGTAATATTGAGTGGGTAGGATGTTTTACTGCTAACAAACTGGAATAGGTGGGGCAGTGTGGGTGTAAAGGTACTGCCCTTCTCTGCTGAAAAAACTGTGCAGAGATCAGAATGCGAAAACCATAAATCATAGCAAGACTGTCACCAGATAAAAGAAGATTAATTAAAGGAGAGAACTGGGTGTCACATTCTGATCTCATGGCTTTTCTATATAGGTACCGTTCAAGAAAATCTGAAATAAAAGGAAAGCCTTTAAAGGCTTTAAAATATTTAGTCTCCACCTATCCTTTGTGGGCTTTTGTTTGTCATAGGTTTTATATTTTTATATTCATTCCAGTAATGATGTGAACACACTATTAAAAATAACTTGCTGCAAAACTCTGTGTGCACTAGGTTAAAGTTAATTCTGTAAAAGATTTTTTCCTCCTTCACACACACTGAACTAATCTGCCCTGTCTTCCTCAAAACCTATTCTCACACTTTCATCAGTGTTAGGAGTACAAGTAACAGTTGCTTATTAAATTTCACAAAGTTAATGCCTACTTCTGTTTTATTTGCTTCTTTACAGTTGCTTGCACAACTCAAAGGAGAGGCCTTTACAAAGAGAGTTATACTAACCACATGCTGTTTGGTTCCTGCTTTTCCTATGCACAAATGCCTTTGACTGAAGGAAAATGAAAATAATTTTCTCTTCTCACCTCCTGGATCTAACATGCAACACAAAGTGAAGCCATGCTGCTACTAATGTCAGTGAATGAAAATTCCTGCCAAGTAGTAAAAGACTACTTGTGACTGAGAGGGAAACGTCTCTATTGGATTATTAAGTCTGTGCTCTTGTGGAATTAAAAATTTTATGAGAATAGCACAATAGCAAATGGACCAAGAGGAAATGGAGAGTTCCTCATTCAGCACAGGATATATATGATGCAAACCAAACAGTAAATGGCAGTTGATTGTTCCCAGCATTTCCTGAATTCAGTCTAGCTACATTCATGTCAGCACTGGAAAGAGATTTGTTCAAAATTGCACCAGTGCACAGGGAGATCTGAGGAACTACCTTACGCAACTGTTCACCTCACTGAGCGTTCTCATTCAAAACTTAATCCTGAGCCCTTCCTAAAGATTATACCTATGCAACTGCATTGTGGTTTAACCCCAGGCGGCAGCCAAGTACCATGCAGCCACCCAGTCTGGAGTGACACCCCTGCAGGTACTCCCTACACTGGAGCTCCAGGTCCTTTTGGTAAAAGGGACAGAGCACTTCTGACTTCACTGTGCCCTGATCCTGGCTTACAGGAGCTCTCCCAGTTGAGTTTCCCTGGGCCACAGGAAGGCGCCGACAGAGAGCCCCCCTGCTCCCACCCAGAGCTGCAGGAGCGCAGACACACCACAGGGCCCCAGGAGGCACAGGCGTGTCAGAGCTGGGGGAATGCTACACCTCAGCCATCCTGGGATTCTACAGTGGGCCACAACGATTCCCGGCTGCCTCCTGAACTTAGGGAAAGAGACCCACAGTAGTATAAAATTACCTTGGTTTTCACCTATAATTTTCTTCTGAAAAATCTCCATAGGCCTCTAGGTACATAAATGACACCCAGTTTTTCTCCAGATGACTCACAGGTATAAATATATGCCTATGACATATGTAATTTTGTACCTCACATATTTTTTGTACAATTCAAATCTTCAGAAGAGTTATATTTTTCTTTTTAAAGATAAAACCAGCCAAGAGTTCTGAGGTCTTATCAAATATGCAAACAGGGCTTAGCCTCTACATTCTCCTCCTCTCCCTTCAAATTCAGCAGGCCTGCAAACACTTTATTGTTGAAATAGGATTTTTAACAAATACTCCCACTGAATTATTCACTATTGAGACACAAAAACATTCAGAATATCTTTAATTTTCTGGAGGCGGAAAAGTCTGAATTAAATGGTCTGTGTTTTGTAGCTTGATCATACTGACTTGAGATAACTTCAGGGCAGGATTTATTACTACCTGGTGCTTCTTTGGGCTGGTGAAACAAATATCCAAATATGCTTCCATGGGAAAAAATGAAGTTTTGTTTTAAACAAACCACTTTTTTTCAGCACTGGACCTTGCCATTTTCTCTAAACTCCTAATGAATTCAAAGAATGCTTTTGCAGCACTTCTTTCACCTTTCTCATCACAGTCCCTCACGTGGTATATAGGCAAGAAGAAGGAGTTCTCAGGAGAAAATTTGTGCAGTGGTTGAATATGATGAATAATCATGCAATGTTTATTTCCAGCAATGAACATAAATTCCATGACATTTAACTTAGAGGAGGGTTTCTTCTGAACCTTAATTTACAGAGCAAGATTGGGATTCAGTTCTACTGACACAGTTCTCTAGACATATTTTAGAGCCAGTGGAGAGAAACAAGCTTTTCTACATTATGATTCATTGATCTGTTTCATCACCTCTTTGAATGAGCTGAATCTCACCTTAAGAGTGCTTCCTTTTCCCCATAGACTGGAAATAGTTTCTGTGTGAGTAACTCACTGCTTCACCACTAGAAGTACTTCTGTTCATTAGTCTTCCCCTGCAAACAAGAACAGCTAGACCCCTTAAGCTCAAATCCAACCAACCAGGATGATGAACAGGGGACTGCCTGAAGCTACCAGTGCTGTTTGAGATCGCACCCCTCTCAAGTTCTTATGCTGTGCCTCTTTTAGGATTTTACTTTGAATACAAAACATTCTTTTGAAGTCATCCCGCAGTCATCCCCAACTAACTACCGAGCTTTGATATGCTTTGTGAAATCTGAGTCCATCACTGGTTCCCCTTCAGAAGGCACTGGCAGAAGGTGCACTCCATAAATGCCCCTAATGTGTTTCTATTGTTAATGTATCTTCAATTTACAGGTTCAGGCCTGAGGCAGTTTGAAGTAATGCCCCACGAAACTTGCACATTATAGTTGACAAATTCTCATATTCAACTGTTTTGCTACACAACCATTTGTTTTGGATTCCACTTCTTGGTAATTAAGATACAGATGCAGATTTCTAAAATCTGGCCTGCAAGCACCTTCCTCCGCTGATGGTTCCCAGCCAGGACCTATTGCTTGGACACAGGTACCACTGCAGCTAGCCTGTGATCATCTGTACTGCTTTATGGCCGGTGTAGCTGGCACAGTTCTGGTCCTGCCCTCCTTCATACACAGCTGGAAGACAGCATGTACTAGAGACGGTGAGCAGTGGGCAGCTTGCAAGCAGGCAGGCATCTTCTGTGGGGCAAGAGTGCTCTGGCATGTGGCTGACAGCCATAACATGTCACACATCTTGGAGGCAAAAAACCCTTGACCTGTTTTACTCACTGCAACAAACATGACCTTAGGAGCTACAGCACTCAACGAGGGTAAGGGAAAAATTGTCTATTACTGAAAGAGTTCTGCTCCCCTAAGTAGCTGCTCCAAAGAATAGGCAGCATAGCAGAACGAGTGCCTCCCCTGAATTACAGGACAGACTACAGCCAGTGGTTTGGTCTCCCTCTGCAAAAAGCGAATTTAAGCAGAAGATGCTATTGAACCTAGGCCTCCCACATCCCAAATCAGTACATTCACCACTCAGACCTTGAATAAAAATCAATTACCACCTCTGCTCCAGAAGAGCAGTTTTGTGTGGTATCCAATCCTTTGCAGAGCTGCATCCTACTGCTTTCTCAGTGAAGCTGTAAAATTACATGGATGAGTCTGTAATTTATGGCCTTGAGGTGATAAGCTGTAATGGTCAGAAAAAATACTGAGTTTAATGTTCTGCTAGCCCTCCTGATGCAGTTCAGCATCCTGTTAATCCTTGCCAAATGAAGATCCCTGAAGAAACAGGCAAAGGACTGTAGTTTTAGGCAAACTTCTCAAAACTACTTCATGTGGTTCAGACTGAAGGCTTCCTGCACACGCTCCAAATCTGGCCGGTACGTTAGGACCACCTTCATTAAAACTTGGGGCACTTAAAAAGTTTCAGCATGCTCTGGTTACGCCAAACATGACCTGGACTTGTCAAACTCGTAGGTCTTGGACTGTGTTTTCCTAGTCCTACCACGAGCATCTACATTTGTTCATTTTCATCCGACCTTTGGAATCTCTCTGCCTTTGCTCTCCGCCTGCCCGCAGTGGAGCGGCACTGACTGGCACCAAGCGGCCGCTCAGCCCCGGCAGCACAGATGGCCGGGCAAGCCGCGGGGCACGGTGACACACTGGGGCGGCGGAAAGGAACTCCGCCGCTCGCTCCCACCTCTCCGGCAGCGATTGTCTCCTGCGAGAGTCACCCCCGCTCACCTCCCGGCCGCGCCTCCGCCTCGCCCCTGCTCGGTGCCGACCGTGCCGCCCCCGGCGCTCCCTCGCTCTCTGCTTTCGCCCGCCGCCGCCGCCACCCCCGGGACGGACGGGACCGGCGGCGGGAGGGGCCGGCGTGGACCCCCTACAGTGTGGGGGACGGGAGGGAGGGGGCGAGAGAGAGAGGGAGGGACAGGGGACAGCTCCCCTCCTGGCGGGGCAGGAGAGAGGGATGGTGGGGTACAGCTCCCCTCTAGATGGGACAGGAGGGATGGATGGGGGGGTACAGCAACCCTCTAGATGGGACAGGAGGGAGGGATGGAGGGGTACAGCTCCCCTCTAGATGGGACGGGAGGGAGGGATGGGGGGGTACAGCAACCCTCTAGACGGGACAGGAGGGATGGATGGGGGAGTACAGCAACCCTCTAGATGGGACAGGAGGGAGGGATGGAGGGGGACAGCTTCCCTCCGGGCGGGTCGGGGCGCCTCGCCCGCTCCGGCACGAGGGGCTGCGCCCTGTGACGAGCCCGGGCGCGGGGAGGCAGCGCGGCGGGGCGGGGTGACGGCCGCGGCTCTAATAAGGCCGGGGCTGGCGCTGGCCGAGGGCTGTTTGCCCCCGCCCGCCCCCGAGCATGCAGTGCTTCCCCGGGCTGGTGCTGGCGCTGAGCTCGCTGCTGGGCGCCCTGGCGCTGCTGCAGCTCTCGCTGCACCTGCGGGTGCCGTCCCGCTACGGGAAGCACGAGGAGCGGCTGTGCCGGCCGCGGGGCCGGCTGCCGGCGCGCTGCGCCTGGTTCCTGCAGGAGCTGCCCTCCTTCCTGGTGCCCGCGCTGCTGCTGGCGCTGCGCAGCCCGCCCCGCCTCGAGCCGCTCGGCTGCCGCCTCCTCTGCTGCCTCTTCTGCTGGCACTACTTCTACAGGTACCCCGCCGGGCGCGGCTCCCTGCCGCCTCGCCTCGGGAAACTAAACCAAGGGAAGCTGAGGGAACGGGCGCAGCCGGAGCCGGGCGGGCGGTGGGGCCGGGACAGGTCCTGGCTGCAGCATCGCTCCCTCCCGAGCCCGGCCGGCCATCCGCGCCCTGGACTCCGCTCGAAGCGTAGGGACCGGCCGGGTGGGCATCTCTGCCCCGGCCCCGCTGCCGGGGCAAGGAGCAGGTGGTGCTCGGGTGCTTGAAGCACGATAGAGGATGGATGCTTTGAATTGTTCTCTTAGGGGGAGGGAAGAAAAAAAGAAAGAAAAAAAAATGGTTTCGCTAAGCTGAAGCAAAGGTTTGGATGAAACTCATCCAAATATTATGTAAAGTTACATAGGAAGCGCTTGTATCGGGCAGGAGAAGCGCCGCATGTGCGGCGCCGGGAGCGGCGGCGGCCCCCGAACGCAGCCGTGGGAATCCGCTCGAGGATGGCCGAGAGCAAATCCAGGAGCGCCGGGAGCGCGGCAGCGCACGGCTCTGCCCGCAGCGCGGGGCGAACACAGGCGCGGCGGGCGTGCCGTGCCACGGCGGCGAAGTTGGCTCTTTGTGCGCAATTCGTCATTCTCGCTCCCCTGCCGAAGTACCAATTTATGTTGGTTTTTTTTCACTCTTTTCGTGTCTTTTCTTTTTAGAAACCTGGTCTTGACAGAGTCAACGAATTCTGTAACTCTCACTAATTCTGTATTTACTAATCAGGATCTCAAAGAAGTAGAAAGAAATAGTAGTTTTCATCCAGTGTTGGTTGAAGAGACATAGCTCTACAACTGTCACCCGGTTCTACAGTCAGTGGGACTTGGTTCTGGAGAATATCACCAGGATCCATATTCTGCTCCACTCTCATTTTCTGTGGAGTTCTTTCATGAGAAAGCTGAATTTAGGTTATCTGTTTACAGAAAAAAATGGCTTTTGTTCGTAAGTGGCAAGTGCACGTGAAAATGTTATGCCATTATGTAGTAAAGAGCAATGTAACTTCTGAGGCAACCCCTGGACTTGATTTACCATTTTTCATCACCATTCATCTGTTTTTTTAGTTTGCTTCATTGAAATTGAAAACATTCTTGTAATATTTGATCAGCAATTATTATTTGCCACTCAACCAAAATCAGTATATTGAAAATCCAGTTGCAATATCTCTACAGATATTTGTTATCACTCCCATTGTCTTTGCTGCAGGAGTCAGCTGGAGGACACACCCGTTACATATTTGGCTTCCAGAGAGCTAGACGTATTGATTATATGTAGTTATACAGAATTTAGTTTAATGCATTTTGTTATTATCAAGAATTTCTGATTGAGAAACACAACTATCAATGAACACCATAGGACAACTGAAAGAAATGTTACCCTACCAGTATGTATACATCTATTGACTCTGTGGCTTCTTTTCCAAATTTACTGCTGGGCTTAGGCAAAAGCACTGTGTTTTCATACATTTTCTTTCCCAGACAGTTTGGGGATCTTCTCATCTGCCAGTGGAGTATACTTCTTCTCTTGTAAAAGCCCTCACTTCAACCAAGACTGTATAAAACTTTTCTTTTTAATGCAGCATGTTGCTCCAGTATTATTCTCACAGGCTGCAGCCCCTTCTCACACAAGCCATTCTGACATTCTGTTGAATCAATTAATATTTGAAATGTATTAACTATTAATACTTTGCTCTTATGTAAAAGAGCAGCAAAATCACAAAACAGAAGTTTTTCTGGGTTTCACCTGACAATACTATAGGACAGGCAGGTTCTTTGAGGGATCCTTGGCAGAATGACCTATGGCCACATGGTTGTGTTTATGATTAGAGGCTTATTGATAACATTAAAGTTTTAAAAATCAGCACTGCTAGTTGTTATTTACAATTTCTAGCATGTAGTATAATTTATTGTACAGAGAATTTATCCATTAGCATATCTTACAGTTAAACAGAATTTCTGCAGGTTTCTTCTTTTCTAGACTTTTTAGCTACCTAGACTTTTTAGTTACTTGGACCCTTTGAAGGTTGGGTCAAATTCTTAGCAACCAGTAAGTGACACAATAACTGTAATCTGGACTAAGCCTTTAACTAAAAGAATGAGAATCAGCCCTTGGAGGAAGATGACAACAATGAAGGAGATATCCCTGACCACCGGGCATTCACAGGTTTTGCCATCCAGAACTATCTCCAGTCTAAGCCTACCTGCAGCTCCTGGATTTTCTAGGCAGTATCTCATGGGATATTAGGCTTCCCTGTTTCATGCTGAGTGCCACCACATCTTGGTGACAATGCTGGTGGGCAAGCTGTTTTATTGCAGAGATGAAAAGGGGTAGAAAGAAGCAGGCTTATGTGTTATGTGCACTTGTATGTTATGGCTGTTTGCCTATAAAATGGTGTTGAATAAATCATATTACCAAGGGGTACTGGTGACACTGGGTTAGACTGTTCCATTGCCATACAGTGTTTGAAAAGAGGTTCAGTAGTTTGACATAACAGTCAGGATCTAGTTTGACTTTTTGGGTTTTCTTTTGGTTTGGTTTGTTTGGGTTTTTTTTGGTTTGGTTTGTTTGTATTTTATTTATGTGTTTTTTATTTTATTATCTTTACTTGGAATAATCAAACAACAGTTTTAAATACTTTTGTGATTAAACTTGACTGCAAGGATAATGAGGAAAGTGATAATAAATTTGCATTTACCTAATGAGTGTAGCCTACTGCATTTTCTGACTTTAAAATTTTGAAATTAATAAAGTTGTTCCACTAAATTATAAATAAAATATTTCTTCAAAATATTAATATAAAATATTTTGTTAATCCACTCCTATTTTTACTACTTGTTGTCTGGTATCTGTACTTAAGCATTCCTCTATGTCCGTATGAAACAGTCTCTTTTTATATTGTTGCATAATTTAGTAACTACTTTTTCTCCACAAGGAAGCTTTTATAATTCCTAATTTTGTCTCATCTACTATAGCAAACATACATGAGGAAGGGAAGTTTTCATTAGAGGTATCCTTAGAAGGACATTATAGTCCATAATGGAGAAACACAGATTTTCAAAAGACTGCTGTACTTAGCTCTTCTATCTTCCTTTATGTTCTAGCCAGCTATGTTGCCCCAGTATCTTCTTTTAGACTGAGGCAAGTATTTCAGAATAACTTCAAGTCTTGATCTGAAGACCCCTGAAGATGAAAAATCTATCATTTTTTCAATGGAGAAATCCAGTGTTTTCTTTGGTAGTGTTATCTTCTGAATTCTTTTAGCCTTACTTAAACATATTTAAAATATCTTGCTTAAATTTGACTGTCTTGATTTTCTTCCAGTGAGCCTTGCTCCTTCTATCCACCCTGTGCTAATTTAAAGCACTCCATAGTGTCCTTCAGTATTTTCTTACCATGATATCACTTACACAGTACTGGATCATGTTTTAATTTGCTTGTTACAGAGCTGTCAAGTCCTCTGTCAGCATCAGTTTGATCCAGATAATATAGGAGCACATGATCATATTTCTGGTGCATTAATTACTGTACATGATGTGGTATTTATGCTGAATTTATGGGTTTGTGGTGGATTTATGCCAGATATAGGGGAACAGACATTTCTTGATCTGACACAGAGTTAGAGTAGTGCAGACATGAGATATTTCATCCAACATGAAGTTGGTCAGGATAAAATTACCTTTTCTTAAATTTAGGAACAGGTTTAAGCCAGCATAATTAACTTGTCCTGCTTTTAAACATGATGTCAAATAGCTACGATTTTTTTTTTTTTTGAACTGAGGTATCCTAAACTAGATTTATAATATCACTAAACCACAGCAGACGGCCCTCAATGCAAGGCTTTTTTTTCCCCTCTCAGTCCTCAGATAATTTCTGTGGCTTTTTTTCCCTCTCCTTTTCTTTCTGTATCTGTTTTAAAATGAAGACATCAGTGTGTGATGTATAATACAGTACCAGAGTTGTAGTAGCATGTCTAGAGAGAACATTACTTTCCTGTTTCCCCATCCTACTCTGATGTTTACATATTGGGAGAGCGCTTTTCTGTTTGGAGTCATAGAGGGACATCCTGTGTTTCCAGGCTACTTAGAACACTCTGGAGCTGGTGTAACCTGGATTGTAACCAAGGTTACAATCTATCGCTCCTTAGGAGTGGTTTTCGTTTATATCACTGTATTTCTTTCATTTTAAAATAACTTTTTATATGGGCACACTGCTTAAAAATGCTGTCCTGCCCACATTCATATTCACTGGTTGTCTGGAATTTGTGCCATGAGCCAGCTTAATCAGTGGTAATTTTGAATTTATTGTCAGGTTCTCGGTGAATATGCTGGTGTGTTGAAAGGACCACCCTAATCCTGTTCTGAAAACTGAGTTAACGCTGATGGTGCTTCATTGTCAAGGGCTTCAGAGGATCTCTCTACTTGCCTACAGGAGTCCTGTGAGCCACTTCTGGCTCACAGGTGCTGAGCCCCATCTAGCCCACTGCTGACAGAGAAAGGAGACGGTCACCCGGGTACTGACTGCTGGCCAAAGAGCCAGCCCCCCCTAGTGCTGCCCGGAACAGAGACTTTCTGTCTGAGAGGATTCAAAGGGGAGGTGGATGAAGCCAGGAGACCTCCTCTCCATCCCGCCTTGTCCAGTGGCCCGTGGTGAACCGTGGCAGCGGTACGCTTTCTGCCTTTCTCTGCCACCGCTAGGCAGCAGCCTCTCTCTTTGTGGCTTTCAGGAAAGGATGCAGGCAGGCGGCTGCTGCTGCTGCTGCTGCTGCTGCTGCTGCTGCTGCTGCTGCTGCTGCTGCTGCTGCTGCTGCTGCTGCTGCTGAGGGGAGGAGAAGGAAGGCAGGAATCCCACCCCCGGCCTCTTTGGCTGCTCTCTTTAGTTAGCCAGCTCTTTGTGTCTCAACGTGTACTTTATTAGCACAGCGTGGCGTCAATTTCATCAAATTCAAATGCTCTCTGGTGCTAAAGATAACATTCTTAAAATCCGAGTTATTTGGAATCTGAAAAAAATCGAAATCTGAGTTTTCACGTCTGTTTTCAGTAAGCTCATAGCGTCGTCACTTTCACAGGGAAGGTTCTGCGATGGTAGGGGCCTCCAAAAGTGATGGGGTGGGAAGGCAGAGGAAAGGAAGAAGAAAGAAGTGAGAAAGGAAACGACTGCCAAGTCTGCCATCTGCATATGCAATCTCTGTGGAAGGCTGGTCATGAGCTGAAAATGATGAGTGGTGTGAAATATACATACAGGAGCACTTCTTGTGATAAATGACTTACAGAGTCTTTTACTTTGAAATGTAGTTTGTGATACAATCTGTATCACAACTGTATAACTGCCCCCTCTCCTGCTGGAGGGGCAGTGCAGGGAATGCCAGAGGAAGCCCTCAGGTGGAGGGGAGAAACCCATTTGCTGCCTTCCCATTTTGCAGTCCGCCTTCAGAGACCAAAGGTGGGAAACATAACATGAGGCAATGAGAGGAAGCCTTTGCAATCCAATTCCATATGAATCTTAATGCTGCATTTCTCTTGCCAGGGAGGAAGACAGAGTGGTGAGGGAGCAGGGCAGAGGCCACCGTGTGCAATGGCAGCAGGGAAGGCCTTGTCCCACTGATTTACAGAGATAATCCTGAAGATGGAGGTGTACAAGACAGGGTGCTGCATTTGTCCCTTCTGGGCGCAAGCAATTTAAAGAGGCATTGCAGTTTCAAAGACCATCTACAATTACTTTTACATATTTTCTTCTCTTGCAACTTTGTTTTCAATCAAGTCAAACGTTTGTTTACTATTTTACTCTGTTAATATATTAACAAACCAAACTGCTGTTTTCATTTCTGAAGTGCACTGAGGTGAATCTGAAAGACATTAAGTAATGCTGCTCTTTGAGATGCAGCTGACTCCCCTCTGACTGGAGGTGGCCCCTTTGGCGCACCTGTAGTTGGTTTTCTACAGATTGCCATATTTCTAAAAAGGTCAGGGAATGCAGAATTTTGTGCCAAGAGAATGAGAAATGAGGAGCATTTGAAAACTGCATCCTCACCTAAGTTATTAACACTTCTTTTGGCCAGTTCCCTTCTCCCTGGAGCTAAGCTGGGGGGAGAAAGAAGAAAGAAAAAGGCTCTTGCTCTCCCCTGGCTCTGCAGAATGCAGTGCCTGCCTGTACTGCCTGGGTGGTCAGGCAGGTGCTATGTTTACCTGGACATATCTGGACTGGCCCTTCTTTCAAGTAGGAATACCTATTTGTGATCAGTAAGCAAAGCAGCTCAAGCCTCCAGAGAAATGCTGCAGGATGGAGGCTCCAAATGAGTAAGTAATTTATAAATTAGTTTGCTCATAATTTTTAGAGGTATTCTGTATTAGTTCATACAGGGTTTTAGTTATGTTTTTTGAAATGTGAAGTGGATAAACATAAATTAGATTAAGTTTGAAAGATATTTATATATTTAAGTGGTACTCTCCTTGCTAGTAGTGAATATAACCAGACCAGAAAATAACCACTAGGTCCGATAGATCCAATCCAGAGATTATTTTTCCCCCCAACCAAGAAATAGTTATTTTATCCTTTGGTATTAGAAAGTTATCATTAATAAGTGTCAATAACTAAAGACATTTTTGTTGTTGGCCTCTTGAAACCTCTAAAATTAATCTCCCAATAAAAAATCTGCAGGTATTTGACAAGTAACAAATCCTGTTCTCTTTTCTGTCACCTTGATGCTTTGGAATAGACCCTGACCAGATTCCTTTTGGCCTTCACCAGCTACACAGTAGCACATTTGCATCCTCTCTCCTGCTGTTTGGCCTTGGCAGTAATTCTAGATATGTCAGCAATATCCCTAACAGAGGCTGGCCACTTGCTCTGCCTCTTCTATGTATTCCTTGCTCCCCAGTCATTCCAGTGCATTACAGTAATGCTAATACATAATTTCCTCTCTTCCGTGAGAATACTAGATTCATTACTATTTTTATCCAGGTTCCTCAAATGAATGTATTAATAGCCAGCAAAAGCATCTCTTCATATGCTTTGCCTCAGAATTGTAAAATGCTCACGTACTCATGGCTGGTGTGGAGCTTGCTTCCTTGCAGTCTTCTCTAGCATTACAAAACACCTTCCTAATTCTGCTCTCAAAATAGAATACTATCTGATTGCCTTCCTAACAATTAGCACAAATAATCCTATCTATACACTCCTTTCCCAATGGAAAGTGGGCTAACATTACAGGAAACCTATCGTTTTTGCCCAATCCAAATTGTACCCATGTGATTTTTCCTTTTGTCTCTTGGTCTGGAGGATTTTCTGCAGAGATAACTTAAGACTTTTATCTTTCTTCACTTCTTTTCAAGACAACGTGCCTCTTAGGAGTATCTTTATACCTGATGCTAATTCACTTGCGCTGTTTTGCTATTACCAGGCAGTTTTAAATGCACTAAAGGAGTATTCATGCCTGCTCTGAGACCTCACTGTTGCTGTTAACTACAAAATGACTTGGTGGGTGTCAATCTAGCTGCTCTGCAGTGAACTGTCCAAACTGCAGTTCCAGGGAACACACCTGAGTCCCAGCCACCAAGACATCACCAAGGCACAAGAAAGTTCTCTGATCTAACCTGTGTGAGGTTTGAGCTCCCAAGGAAGTTAAAGCACTTGCTATCCTGTGAGCTTAAACCCTTATAGGATGATAACATTCTGAGCTCCAGACTCCGCTGGGCTTTGGTAAGACTGGCAAGGATGAAAAGATCTGGATTTGCATTACCACATTCCCAGTGTTGATATCAGAAAAGCAGAGTTATAATGGGTTATACTAAGACAGAAACAGAAAAAAAATTAAATTATATGCGGGAGCTTCTTTAAATGTTTTTACTTGAAAAAAGTAATGTTTTTACCAAGGATGAAAATTATTTGTTTTAATCATGAGATGTCTGTAGTATTCCCTTGTTTGAGCTACTCTTTTAAGTAGGAAATAAAAACCAAGAGAAAAGTGCTAAGGTCCATTCCTTATGCCCAGTGGGAAATCTGTGATGGTTCTTGCTCCTTCAAGATCCATAAATCTGAATTTTTTTGATTTCTTATCATAGTAAGCAGACATTATGGAGCAGGTAGGACTTTTTTACTTAGCAAATAAATATTGTTTGACAAAAGGACACACTTTAATAGCCCCTTTGTGTACTCAAAAGCTTGTATAATCAGGTAATTTACCAGTTTTATGGAGCTCCACTAAGAAAAATAAAATTGTGAAATAACCTCCTAGTAGTATGATTCTAAATCAGTGTCCATCCCAGACATTGCATATTTCCCTTGGTATAAGTTATATTATTGGTATCTGCTTCAAAATTAATTTTGGTCAATACGGGTTATGATAAAGAAATATTTTCGAACTTAAATTAAGAGACATATCTTAAGCTATACACCTTGAAATGTCCTTCTCTTGAAGCGTCCAGAAATTGATTTAAATCTGGCAGGTGAATTGATCAGTAGGGTGATCTTTACTGAATTTGGTCAAATAATTAAATTCATGTACATCAACACCCATTTAAATGTAAGAGCTGTGTTACTTTTTGCTGGCCACTCAACTGACATTCTAATTATTTTTGCAGCATCTCATTGTTACAGTAATAGCAATGGGATTATTTTGTAATAAAACCCGACAAAACAAAACTAAAGTAAACTAATTAAACCAAATTAAAACTGAGTTAAAATATTCCGTGTAGGGAAATGGGAAAAGGCAACTCATAAGAAGTAAAAAAAGTATATTTTTCTACAGGCCCAAATTTATTTTAAGAGCCAGCTAAATTTTACCTAGCTGTGAACTTTTGAAGCACCGACTGCTACCGTATTAATACCTAAGGATAGGCAGAAAGTTTCATCATTCCTAGGAAGGTGTATCCAAATGTGACCTTCAACAACAATGAAACAAGGTCTTGTTTTGCAGGAAGCTGGGTTTGACCTCCTCCTTCCCCAGTATCCTTTATAAACACCGAATAGAGCAGCAACATGCACAGTCAGCTTTAGCCAGGTATAAGATACCATTTTGCTTACAACAGCTCACCACCTTAATCCAACACCTGCCATGCTGGGAGACTGCCTCCCAGAAATGGCTCTGAAAAATGTCACCTTATCAAGTTTGTCTTCAAAGAGATGTGTTGTCTCCTAGAGAAAGAGGTTTTGCCTAGGGGGGATGCTGAGGAACAGGGCAGTTCCCAGGCAAGACTTTGCTGAAGCAGACCCCGAGCCAGGGTGATCCTGAGACAGGGCAGCTCTTTGACGTACTGGTAAAGATGGGTTGGGTGACTTTCCTACAAAGGCAAATCTCCTTGATCTAGGTAGTCATGCCATCGTTCAGGGTGGGCAGGAAGGCTACAGAGAGCTCTGAATAAGTTAACTGGTCTACCCAAAGAAGTATAGTCATGTTAGCATGGTCTCCTGCCAGAGATGCTCATGCAAATACCTCCAGACAGTGTGGTCCTAAGCATACCTTCCAGTGACACATCTGGAGTACCTATGTTCCTGTCACACATCTGGGGTAGGACAATTCATGGACCTCTATTAATTTCTGCTGCTCCTGAGAACAGGAGAGGAAGAAATGTTGAGAAATGGCAGAGAGGAAGAAAAGTACTTACAATACACTGTTGAGGTTTTATTTTTGCCTGTTTGCTTCTCTTAAGAACCTTTTTCTTACAAAAAAGAACTATTAAAGCATTCATATCTTAAAACTTGGCCCAGATAAAGATTACTGAAGTGAGACATGTCTCTGGCTCTTCCTAGGGAAAGCAATTTAAACTTGGCGGAGTTGTCTGAGAAACGCATTTGTATCTGTTCAAACATAAAGGTCGTCAGCTAACATTTTTAGAGTCTGTTCCTCTGGTTCATCTGAGGCTACGAGCAGGACCACAGCACGCGAGCCTGCAGCCCAGCCAATTATGCTCTAGGCTGGCACCGTAGGGACAGAGCAAGACTTCTCTGGCTGCTAAGATAATCAACAGGGAAGAAGTGGTCTCCTAGCTGGAGTTCTGGCAACACGGATTAAGGAAAAATACAACCTGTCTTGAGTGCAGAGAAATAAAAACCCCTGTGAGGTTTACAGTAGGCCTACAAGGTGGGAAGAAATAGAAAAGTCTGGTGAAGGAGCACAGGAAGGGACAAGTAGAAGAGTTGTTAAAAACAGCTAGGGCAGGAGTGAGAAGAAATGGGAAAGAAAAGGTCATGATGTGAGAGGGCAATATCCAGGTATCAAGAGACAATACTGACACTATGCTGAGTGATTCACTCAGCAGCTTTCAGTGTTAGGAAATCTTTTGACATCTTTTGCAAGGAAACAGAGATGATTGTGACTCAGAATCAGCCTATGGCAATTTTTCCTTAGGAAAAAAGAAGGCTTCTAAGTCCTCTGATTATTTTAATGTAAGCACAAACTCAGGATCTGACCTGGTCATTTCAAATCTCATTCCTCTCATGTGTATGCATTGCCATGAGTGCCATGAGATTATAGAGGTTCAGTATGTTGGCTGGGTATAATCTCACCGAGATTTAACATCGAATAAGGATAGATTACCAACTGTCTGTCTTCCTTTGGTCATTTCTCAGGCCCACACGGACAATTTATGGCAAATGATGATACTTTATCTGGTAAGTGCAGTCGTAAGAGCACAGATACGTGCATCCTTGGATTTTGTGCCAGTTTTTATGTAGATGCATCCTGTTCTGCTCATGATCTCAACCTCTGTGTACTCTTAGAACTCTGCTCCAGTGGAGTGGGGAACTTTTTGAAGTGCACAGCATAGTGTCTGATTAAGTTACTCTGGCATGTATTTCACACTTTTGGCAGACTCCCAGAGTTTAGCAATAGGAACAAAGTGATCTGTTTTCATAAATATCAAGTGATAATTTCTGAAGAAGAAAAGAGGGCAAAGCCACCTTTGGCTGGCTAAGGCTTTGACACACTATTGCTCAGATAAAACAACAAATATTCTCATAACCTCTCAGTACTGTTGTCCTTTAGATACTATCAAGTAGTAGAGGTAATTGTGAAGCACTGTGAGATCTGCACATTTGTCATCACCACAATCCATCTAGTCAAGTTGAACTTTAATCCCCGAACAAGCAGTCCTGTACTCTAATCCCCATGAAAGTACAAATCTGGACCAAGTTTAATTAGCATTTCAACTGTGATAGCTGGCCTGGTGCTGAGTCCATCAGAGCCTCTCTCTGACCGAAATAACACTACATTCCCATTCCCAGGCAGTTCCTGGCCACATACCAGTCCTCAAATTTTCTTCTTATTCCTGAGGGACATTTGTCTGGTCTGTCCTTAACAACTGCTGCTTATTGAGATTCCTGGTGGGTTCCAATGCTTCACTGTTTTTCCCTAATATGTAAGCTGCATTTTTTATACACCTGTTCAGGCCTGTTGCTTCTTATTGTGTTGCCAGTAGATTAGGGGAATGCTTGACTCCTTTCTTCTTTGCAGGAGCTTTTTATACAGTTGCAGATTTTTATGATTTTCCACTGCTTTTCTCTTAGTTATTTTAAAGAGCCTTGAGTCCTTCAGTCTTTCTTCATGTTACACTTCCCAGACCACAGTTATTTTTCTTTGGGCTGCTTCCACTTTGTCTTTTATAGAAAGCTGGGCAGAGTATCATTTAAGTTCCTACTAGCACCATGCAAAGGGGAAAGATTACCTCAGGTGTCTCCAACAACACGCCCCTTCCCACAACACATTTTAACATTTGCCTTTTTCACAATAGCCTGACATCATTGGCTCTTTCTTGCTCAGTTTGCCACCTACCAGCACGCCCTCTCCTATCCAGCCCATTTTTCATTTTTTGTCTTTTACATTTGGTCTTAGTTAAGTGTAATATTTTGCCATTGTCTTTATTGAATTAGATCAACTGTTTTAAAACTATCAAACAAGTATTTCAAGACTATTCTAAACTCTGGCCTTCATTCTTGGTGTGCTCAGCATCTCTCAAAGCTGTGTCAGCCACAAACATTGCAAATATTTTTTCCCCCAGAGGCATAATATTAATGAAAAAAACCCTGAGTAGTACCAGAAAAGTCTTTTGCAGAACCTCCCTCAAAAGATCTTTCTAGTTTGATAGCAAACAATTGTTAACTCTTCCTTGATATAATTTTTCAACCAGTTTTGCAGCCACTTAGCATCTTCTAAACCAGGAAACATCAAGTTACTTGTAAGGTTAACATGTGAGGCGGTGTAAAAAATCTAAGGTTAAGATACAGGACATTGTCTGCTCCTACCATCCCTCTCCTATAATATGTTAATTTATGTCAATTCCTTCACTCAACAAGCCTATTTCATGAGAATAGGGTTACCTAAGCTACATATCAAAATGAGTCCTATCTCCTGCTGTTACAGATATACAGGACTCTGAGTCAAAGAGGCTGTCACAAGCATTGCTGCTTAGACAAGAAGTTGATCAGGTTGCACGTTCTACACTCCACTAACGTGGCTGTGTAGTGTGTAGTGTCTGGGGACAAACTGCAAGTTTGTAGGGGATGGTACTGATTTCAGCAGAGATCTGTACAGGGGATGTGTCCCCTTTGCTCTATTAGCTCCACTTTACCTTATTTGGCTATGAAAGAGAAAAGTACCTTTAAAAAAATCCCCCATCTTTCTGATGAATATGCCCAATTTGACAAGGGATGATGAGAAAGGTACTAATATCTGGTTAATCTGGCTTTTGCTTCAGTTGCTTTGGTTAAGGGCAGTCAATCAATTCTTCCCTTTGTTTAGTTCAGCTCTCATGCTGGTATCCTTTCCACAATACAAACAGAAATGTAAACAATAAGTGGTTGGGTAACAGCAAATGAAAATAAAATAATATTTTAAATTAAGAATATTTCAAACCTATTTGTTGTTTATTCCAAAATAGAAACAAATATGCTGGTATAAATGTATACTGAGTGTAATTTGCTGATGGATTGTGACTTGCTGAGGCAGCTTGATAGTGCACCAAACCCAGCGATTCTGTTCTTGGTGTCCCTTTAGAAAATGCATAATAATTGAAGTACAGTGTTTTGACCTATATCTGCAAAACCAGTATGATACTTTTCATGGTTGAATGAAAAAATGCCTTTTTACCAGAAGAATTCTCCTTTGTTGGTTCATTCTGGGTGCTGGTAGACACTGTGAGATACCAGATTTCCTAATGACATTTTCAGAAATAATGGAAGAAAACCAAGAGGAGTAATGAAGTAATTTATAAACAAAATTGCAAAACACTTTTGAAACCTGGCTGCTGTTGCAGTGAATTTAGAAAAGCAAAAAGTTTTGCCTTGGAGTCAAGCCTACACAATTCTTCTCTACTAATTAAAACCAAATACCATTTTTAAGGTCTTATTCCTTTCCTTTTTCCTAATTTGTTTTCCAACCACTTACATTTTATTAACTATAGCACATGTAATAATATCTGTATGCAATGTGAAGAGGACTAAGCTTTATCCATAAACTGTATTTATCCTTCTTACTTTGCAGAATGCACAGCATGCTTACAATTTATATCAATCAATGAGGCGTTACTGACTAGTTCTAGCTGTCACAATGACGAGTTCAGGTGTTTTTAATGTCAGAACTGAGTGTTACATAGCTCAGATTCCTTAAATTTATCCAAGGTTAAACGCCAAATGGTTTTTCTTCCTTCAATGATTGACAATGATACCATTGAAGAATACATTGAAGAATACATTGAAGATACATTGAAGAAGCACCATTTTTAGTCTTTCTGATCACATACACATGCTTTTAGAAACATTTTTTCCTATAACCCCCCTTTATTCAAATGCAGTTGTAAGAAACTAAGCTTTTCTGACCTGTCACCAAGGTTTCAACCTGAAGTCTGTTTTTAGCTCTGTGGCCACAAGTCAAGCGCAGTTGCTGATTCCTTTGACTGCTCTGCAAGTGCAGTCAGCTGTGGTGTCAACCTTCCTGGCACAGCAAGTACCACTCTGGAGCTTTACTCATAAATGCTGGTGTTAAGCAACTGCTAATCTATTCTAGGGAGTTTATCATCTTTGAGATGTTCAGTTTGTATAAAATGTTAGATGAGTCATGAGACATTATGAAACCCTGAAGGTATCACGCTGGATTAGAGCAGAAGTCCTCTACAGTCAGCACTATGTCTTGGCAGAAATCAGATCATTCAGAACAAAATGCAGTAAATGGTGATCAATTGTCCTCAGCAGCTGCTACCTTCTGCCTCTCTTCAGTGGAATATAATTTATCCCCTGAAATATAAAAATTAATATTAATTCAAAATCTTTGTCTTCTCTTTATTAAAGAACCTGTCTTTGTCTGTAATTCCTGGTTATTCCCCTTCTCTACCTAGCTCTTTATTTCAGTATTTCTTCTATATTACATTTAACAGAAATTTCATTGCATTCAAACTAACTTCCTTTCAGTATCAGGACAACTGCTGGTCACAGCTATTCAGCTCTCTCAAACAAATTATTTTCTAGTATCGTGTGCTATTTTTTAATCTCAAATAAGTTTATTCTTGTTAATCTTCAGTACAAGTTCAGCAGCCCCCGTGGTTCAGTATGGCAGTCTCTTACAAGTCTCTTCTCATTTTGCCACTGAATCCTACTGCGTTTCTGGTGTCTTTGCAATAAATCAGTGCTGCCCAGACTTCCTCTTTCCCACTGCCTTTCTTCTCAAGAACTCCTTGAAACCCAGTTATGGTGCCATGTGTCTCAGGGTTTCCTCAGTCCTTCTGCCATCCCTTGATTAAAGGGATCAAGGTCTTGTGCCTCTGTTTCTTGCCCAAGAAAGATGAGTCTGCTCCTGCCAGAAGTCTTCATCCAGCCCTGGATACTAAGAGACCACAAAGAAAGACTGTCTCCACAAACAGGCTTCAGGTTGGATGAATCTTGGAAATTAACCACAAACATCCCAAGGATAGTAGATTGAGCCAATTTTTTAGATAGAATCCTCAGAAATTAACCTGATATGGCAGGTTTAGTATTGTTTTATATAGCTGAATCATAAGATTTTCAATCATATATCTTTCTTATTCCTTAAATTATAGCCATCAAAATTTGTCCAAAGATCTTTGGAGGAACATGGAAGTAGGGTATTTTGCATGAGGAAAAATATTGCTATCTTGGAAAGGGGAGTTCATTCCAACTCTGCTTTCGTCATCACTAGATAAATAAATCTGCATGATTAAGATGAAAAGGTAGTTCTCTTGCTCCCTTCACAGACTCTGTTCAATGATTTAAGATGAGCTTACAAACTGGGCCGCAGTCTGGGAAGTGACTACAGTTATCTGATGGTTTCACACTGTCCCAGTGATGCAGGAATGAGGAACATTCCTGCCCCAGTCAGGAAATGTGCCCTGCAGCTGGGATCACCCAGTGGCACTCACAGCCACTGCACACCCCTTGCGCTGGTGGGCTCCTCAGGCAGCTCTGGCTGGACATCAGCTCCAGAAAACGAGCTCAGCTCCTGAATTTACGGCTTCCTTACATCAGGAGATGACATACAGCTACAATACAGGAGATGAGGTCTGCTGTCTGTCCTGCACCTGCTGTGGGTATTGCCAGAGGCTCGATGGGCAGTCCATGATTCCTGCCTGCGGCATTGCTGCTGTGTCACCTGGGTGTAGCCCAGATTCTGTTCCCAAGTCTGTGGCAGAGCATGTCTCACTGTGCAGTTCCTAACAAAAGGGACATGGTCCACCCTGTATAGTACAAATAGCTGTTAATAACCTACTTTTTATCTAAATATTCCTGGCTGATAACGTTCTCAGACTGTTGCAGAGTAAGTGGTGAAGGGAAGGGTAAAGCATCTTAGGGCAGGATGTTTGAGGAGAGGAATATGAGAGGTGAGGAGTTTCTACTTGCCTTGTGATGCTGGGGCATCTGTAGATATCATGATGAAGGATAGTGAAAATGCTTAATTTCACTTTTGAAAGTATTTTGGAGCATTTTGTTTTACTTTCCCTTTAAACTGAACAAATTAGCCTGCTGCTCAGAACTGAACATTTACTCATCATTTTTATTTAAATCCAGTCTGAGATAACCGAAAATTTTTAATAGCTCACACGAAAATTAGGTGCCAGATTGTGTCCTGGTGTGGACTTGACAGTTTTCTCCTATAAATATTCAATGAGAATTAGTGTAACACAACTCAAAATGAGTAAAAGTTTAAAACTACCTCAGAGTGCATCTAACCTACAAATAACCTACAGAACGGGGCTTAGAAAGTACGCACAGACTAATCAGCAGCAGATGTCTTTGGGACATCTAATTTGACATCCATAACTCTCCAGAATAATTAGAGGCTCTGTGTAAGGCATCGCAGCCACCCCAAATAGAAATCTATCATGTTTGTGAACAACTTGAGCCTTTGTCCAAGTGGTTAGATATGCCGAGGGTGCCAGCAGCTCCCTAGTAATGTGATTCCAGTGACAACCTATGGTGTTAATTGTTGGTGCAAATAGAACTGGTCTGTGCAATCTCCCCAGATTTGGACACTAATCTTGTCAATTTGTGCACAAGACTGATGGAAAGTAGATCCATGGTTTAATAGCAGGCCAATCCTTCCATGTCTCACTGGTCTGTAGTTAGTGTAACACAAATCACAGGGTTTTTCTTATCACCTGAGAGACAGGTATTTGTACAAATAAGAAAATGAAAATAACCCCATAAGGAAGGAAGTGCAGCAGAGTCTAGAGAGCTAGTAGATCCTCTACTTAGAGATGTTTTTGAGAAAGTACAGTACAGTGGTGAGAACTGCAGACAGTACCTCAGCAAGGAGTTTTCAGGGAGTGAGAAAAGGGACTGCAACACGGATGCAACACCTCGATGGAGAGGGGGGGTGTCTCACCCACTGCACGGCCCCTGCATGGGCTGCGCAACACCCACCTGTCTGTGGAGTGTTTTTCAGTGTCGGCTCAGTTTACATATGAGCTGGGAGGGCCCTGGGGGCATCACCCTCGTGGGAGGGCCTGGCTGCCCATCCTGACCTGAGCCACCAGCCCTCCTCACCTTTTGCATGTTGGGTGGGACAAGTGAGGAACCGAGTGCGTGGAGCCTAGACCGTGGGGAAGCGGTTCTCAGGCACCGTTTGGCACGTTGGCTCATCCTCACCAGGGATTCAGGGCAGGCCTTGCCCCCCATGGTCCAAGGAGAACCAAAAAATCCCTGCAAGGACTCAGAGCACTCCTGGTCAGAAGTCCATAACTCTCTCCTGGAAGCTGGCCAGGGTCACAGGGGGTGGGCCAGGGCATTCAGACCATGCCCCAGCATGAGTAGGACAAAGTTGGTTTATGTCCAGCACCCGCTTTCAAGGAGAAAGGCACCGCATCAGCCCTGCCCACTTTGCAACCTTTCCGCTTCCTAGTCCTCTGTTCATCCTGGTTAGACCCAGAAGAAGGCCTGGTGGCAGACGCATGGATGGGCAGACACAGCAGGCAGCTGGTGGTGCACGGGCCTGGAGGGAGCCAGGTGTCCTCCATTCCTGGTACCTTTGACCCAGTTGTCCCAGGCATAAAGCACCTTGAGTTTCCAGAGTGACAAATGAGCTGTTGCTGTCTGAAATACAGCATCTAGGCCTTGGAGAGGAGAAGACTCAGCAGGAGCATAAACATCTCTGACTGACAAGCTGTTGGAGGACTGACAATCTACTCTCAGTGAATTATGAAAAGATTTCCACCTTCTGTGGAAAGAAGAGCAAACCTACACTTTCCCTTGGTTTAGGTGAGAGTCTCCAGAGTTTTCAAGAAGCTGGACTAATATCTTTAAGATGAAAGTTGATGCAATGTCAAATGTTTTTCTCTTCAAAACCTTTTCTTTTGGAAAATAAATGATGGGGAAGAAAATGAATAATTCATTATTCGTTCATTTAAAAAGAAGCCGTTGGCAATGGTTTAGTCAGATGCAGTGCCTTTGGCTGGTAAAGATAATAAAGGAGTAATGAATTAGTCATCAATACTGCACTAAAAGTAAAAGGTCAAATTTGTCATTGGACTAAAACCAAAAGGCCAGATTTGTTCTGTTTTTCTAAAATGCTGGTCTTCAGGCCCCCTTTGATTTTCACACTCCGAATTAGTTCTAGCAGAGCTGCAGACTCTTCCATGGAATATTTAAACCTATTAAATGGCCCTGCTTTATCTCTGTTGCTCTTTCAAATCTCGTCAGGAATAGTTTGTGTACCCTCAACTAGCCATGTAGTACAATCTGATACAGAGAATTGAATCTGGCCTCTGGTTTTGCAGACACATGGAGATTTCCTTGGGGAATTTGTTCCACAATAAAGATTCCTGGATGAAATCCTGACTTGGATTGTTCAAACTGCTATGAGGCAGGATTACAGTGATGCCAGGATTTTACTGCCTCAACAACTAAACAAAGCTGGTGCCTCCTGGCTCCCCTGCCATTGTACTTTTACTTTGTATGCAGATTCTCTCTGTCCTGTGTGCGCTCCGTGGTAAAGAGGTCTGTGGCCTCCTGTTACTGCAGGATAAGTCACCTTTTAAGGGCCTATAAACTCTATCCTGCATCAGCAACACCAGGAAGTAGCACGGAAACAATCAGTTTTTCTGGGATCTGACAAACTTCTGTTTTCATCAGCTGTAAAAACTCAGATACTCTTAAACCTGAATGGTTTTGGCAAAGGATAAAGTAGTACCAGTCCTTGAATCTGCTGTATAAATGCACCTCCTAAACTCATTTTGTATGGTTTGCATCATTCTCTCTTCTATACAATTTGCTGTCTTCAAGCCTGCACTTGCAAGTTTCACACTTTTTCTTATAACTGCTCAGGTCAAATTTGTCAATATGACTTCAACAGCAGACCAGAATGCTAAAGCTGGCCTCGCCTACTCATAACTCCAGCATCACATTCCCAAAGGACAGAACCAGTGATTGTTAGCAACATTACTCCAAAGAACATTCAATTACGTAATAAATATGACAAATGTGATACCACTATCTGAAGAATATTTCCCATACCTCTTACGTTTCTCTTTCTTTAAAAATATTTAGCACTTCTGCATCATGGCTGCCTTAATTGCTGGAAATCTGTCTTACCTTGCTTTGGAAAGCAGTGAATACATTATCATGTTACTGCTTGCACTCTGCTTACTCACTTCCAGACATAGTATGATTTAATCTAGACTTATAATATTAATGCATTTTATGCCTCAGCTTGCTTAAGTTGACACTGGGAACATGGGATGTGAATTAGTTATCAGCAGTGCTTATACACTGGTATGATGAGCACCATCCAAAGCCCAAGAGAGCAAAAGAAAGAAATTAAGAGTGTAGATTTTACCATTTACAGAACTTAATTGGCCAGGTAAGAAAATACTTACTAAAAATGAATATAACTTCTTTGTTTCACTCTCCAAGGGATGATATGGATTGTCCAAAATGTTAAGGGGGATACTCCCACCTGAAGAAAACATATATATAAATTAAAACTATACAAGCACCAATTATTTGCTCACACAGAAGTTAATGCTACTGTTAGCACAGCTGTTGACTAAGAAAGCCCTAGGTGCTGTAGCTGCATGGAAATCTTGGTGTTTAGCATATTAAACTCAAGGCTGTAGCTCTTGTTATTTTAGACAAAAGCTTGAAAGCATGGAGGGGAGGCAGGGACTAGAGGCAAAGCAGCTCCCCAGGCAGGAAAAACAGTGCTCTGCCTCGACATCGAAGTGTCCAAGCAGAGCAGGACAGAGTTGTTGTGTGTTAGAGATCCATGGGGGTCTCTTCCTGAGTGAAGTGGGAGAGGCTGGGAAAGCAGATTACATCTTAGGCTGTATACTGCAGGGGGTGAGAGAGCCAGAGGGGTCTCAACTCTGCCTTCAACCCCATCTGCCACCATGGGTTAAAGCCTTCAGGGATCAGCCTTGTAAGTGGGATCAGGAACGTCCTCTCCATAACAAAGCTCCTCCAGGACACTCACTGTGTTTCATGGCATAATAATCCTTGTGTGGAGAATCAGTATTGCAATGGGTACTGCCCCTTACAAACATCAGTGATGTCTGAACATCATTGTCCCCATGTCCCTCCATGGCAACCAATCTTCGCTTGGCCCACTGGAGCATTAAATCAAGTTTTAAAATGAAAATGCTGTTTGTGGGCATGAATTCCTCATTTTCACCAACAAGCATAGAAAAAGGTACAGAGACATCCTCAAAGCATAAGTGAATCTGGATGAGCTTTCTAAATTCCCCCCCTTTGTGCAGTCTTGAAAGACCAGAGAAAGATGTGTATTTGTAGGATTTCATGTTCCCATTAATTGCTGATCTTATATTGTTGCAGTTCTTTCAATTTTTTTTGTCTTTATTGACCTATTTTCTACTTTGTGCTTTGTTCAAATTTTTTTCCCTACAGCAGAGAAATTGCAAATACAATGTTATCATGAGCAATGTGCTGACTTTTTTTTCTTATCTACCTTAGGACATTTATTTACCCTTTCTTCACTAGAGGCAGACCTTTCCCACTGCAATTGCTTTTCTTTGGCATGTTATTCTGTATCTATAATGGCTTCCTCCAGGGGTACTACCTGATTTACTGCGCTGAATATCCAAACGATTGGTGCACCGACATCAGATTTACATCAGGTAATTACAGCTGCAGGATTCCCAAGATCTAATCTCCAAGCAATTTGTAAGCATTTTGAATTATGTCCTAATCTTCAGTGAACATGTGAATTAAATCTATTGTGATGGAAATCAGCATAAGGCCTGCCTGCTGGCCAAGATAAAACAAGTAAATGTGCAATACCTTTTTTTTTTTCTGCTAGGCAGCCACCTTTGAAGGTATATGGTATTATGTGTTAGTCTTAAATCATGAGCCTTGTTTTCTTGACTCCACTCCAGAGCCTCCTGCTGCTATGGGCCATGGAGAGGCAATCTCAGGCCCCAGGTGTATGGGGGTGCACCATAGCTCAGCCAGGAGTGTGCACCCAGCAGTGGCTGTGGCTTTGCACTTGATGCAGCTATACTGAGTGAGAGAGAAAAGCAGGGCAAAATGCCAGCATGAATGAGGCTTTAGGGACAAAGAGCTCTTTTTTCTCGTGTAAGGCACAGGGGAAGATTAGAGATCATGCACAGCCTGGTTGTATGTTAATACGATTCCTTTATATTCTGAAACTTAATAGCCTAGCTGAATTTCACCCTGTAAAATCCTTCAGAGAATAACTGAACAAGAGCAGTTAGATGGGATTACACATTTGGTACTGTACAGAGAGTGTTTTTACATGTAAACATAGAAATGAGGATTAACATGGAGGTCTGAGGAAATATTTTGGATACGATAAGCACAAACTAGGTACACTCTGTACTCTGTTTCAGACCATGGATGCAAGTTCAGTCTTTTCACACAGCATGACATATTAAAAATTCTGGACATTGTTTAGTAAACCTCCCATACCCAACATAGAAAACATCAAATCACCTAATTTTCATGATAGATAAAACATATATTTAATGTGGGAGAAAAAAAAAGGAAAAAGAAAATCAGCATTTGCAGTACTTGAAATATTAAAGAAAAAACAAATAGTATATTCTTCCTCTACAGACCCTTACCAACTTTCTGTTGCTACTGGAAGTGTTGAGGTTTTATGAGCATTTAGTCTTTTATCTGTACATCATAGTGCACACACTATTTAATTTCTTGCTTTCCAGTCATTGTCAGAGATGATTGATTTTCTCAGTGTCCAACATGGCATGAAATGTAGGGCATGTCACCCGCAGACTTTCTCAATCAAATGCCTCTGGTTTTTCAGTTAAATGGAATCTGGCCAATGGATTACTCTGGCCAGATAATGCCAGCATCCTTCAGCAAGTACCTGCTTTCCATCCACACCCATAGCTCTGTCCAGGCAGCCTCACTGGCAGTGGACTGAGAGGTGCTGAGATGTAGGTTCCTCTCCCAACTCCAGTGGTGTGCTGGATAGGTTTGTATTTCTGTGCTCCTCTTTCCTCAGCAGTAAAATGAGGATATTGGTACCTGTCTACAGCTCAGTGCTTACTCTGCAATAATGTCCACAGCTGTGGCTGGCTGTCATCAGCTGTGCTGTCGTGGGGTACTTTGTGTCCCCCCTTAAGTATTCAATAAATGGTGACTATGGCCACCTGGGAAGTTCAGTGAAAGTGCTCTGGTGTCACCAGCCACCTGTGCTTCTCCTGTTCAGTAGCCTTCTTGGTAGGAATGCATCTTTTGACTTGAAGAATCCACCCACCTCACATTATGACCCCTATCTGTCTGCTGCAAAAACAAACCACACATGAGCATGAGTAGGGGTATCTAGACAGAGTTGTCTTTCTAATCCATTTTTTGTTGGTTTCTTAGGCCTCCTCTTATTTCTGCTAGGAATGGGAATCAACATTCACAGTGATCTCCTGCTGCGCCAGTTGAGAAAACCCGGGGAAGTCACTTACAAGATTCCACAAGGTATATTCTTATCCTCCACTTCCTTGAAGGAAGTAGGGCAGCGGAATAAATAATGTTTTCTGACTGAATACACAGGAAAGTGACAATAATGGCAGAGAAGCTGGTCTTGCACAGGTACTTGGTTCAGGTGCCCCCCTAAGCTGCAGGAGCTGGTGTGAGCTGGCTGCAGACAGCCCAAGGGAAGCAGCAGGAGTATTTGGAAAACACAAACTGTGGGGAGGGATTTTAGGAATTTGGCTGGTAATTCTGAGAAGATTGAAGTGGGACACAGGAAGAGGATTTTAACTTTGCAAAAGGCAGCTGCAAAGAAGGAAATAGCCTTCTCCGTGCCCAGAAAGAAGTAGTAGTGAACTTCTTACTGTGCAAAAGGTGGATTCAAAGTCTAAACTTTAGGGGAAAATAATAACACCAGGGATATAAGGTGCTGAATTGCCTTTCCAGGAAATGTCTAGCTCTGTAGAGCAATATGGATGGGAATCCAAGAATTTCTTGGGCTTGGTACTGACTCCTTCTGTTGGCTTGTTATGGATGATGGTATGTCTCTCCCAGAGTTTCTCACCTCCAATATTTACCTGCATCTTGTAACTGTTGTGAAAAACTGAGATCCAGATTTTGCATTCCCCAAACAATTCCCCATTGTAGTGAAATTGCAAAAAATTTTTAGGGCATAAAAAGAATTGACTAATGCTAATTATTGTAATTTAAATCAAATAATGGTAATTCTTAAGTTATTTTCCAAATGAAAATAAATGATTGTGAAAGTGCTGGAAACATCTGAGTCAGAATCCCCCTTGATTCTTGTGCTTACACAAGAATTTCAAGTAAGATCCCCCTTTGGCATGGCTCCACTGGCTTCAGGGAAGTGCCAGGTTTAGGTTGCTGCTATGGGCTGAATTAGA
This sequence comes from Tichodroma muraria, assembly GCA_013390105.1. Taxonomy (NCBI): domain Eukaryota; kingdom Metazoa; phylum Chordata; class Aves; order Passeriformes; family Sittidae; genus Tichodroma; species Tichodroma muraria. The sequence continues at coordinate 64,454 of WAAG01081831.1, forward strand.
AAGGGTACATATTCTGCTGCTGACTTTATGTGGAAGAACCTTCCAAGTGCAGATAACTGTAAAAATTAAATATTTTGTCTGTTGCTGCAGGAGGACTGTTCACCTACGTTTCTGGAGCCAACTACTTTGGAGAAATTGTGGAATGGTTTGGTTTTGCCATTGCAACCTGGTCCCTACCAGCCTTTGCCTTTGCCTTTTTCACTCTTTGCTGCATTGGTCCACGTGCTTATCACCATCACAGGTATCAAACTGTTCCTTGCCATATGCTGCTACTTCCCTTTGGAATGCAGTTTGCAAAATGCCAGGGAGGACCAGAGCCAGGATTTGGGATAAAACTGAAATTTAATGCCGTGTACAGGAGGTGTATTGGCATATTTGTGTAAGGCAGGCAGTCAGCTGGAGCCCCTGTCAAGTGGGCCTGGCCTGACAGTCATTTAATCTGATGTGAGCTGCATCACTGCTTCCACCCTGCTAAAGCTTCTTTTTACTGAGCCTCATAAATGCGAGCCTTTCCTAATGTTTCCTTTGCAACCTCTGCAGTCCTTTGGAGTAGAAATGCTCTGAATTCCTAAAATTTCTATTTTAGGCCTGTTAGGACCTTAACAGTACTATCAATTAATTAAATAACCAGGTATAAATAGTTTCCAAACTGCTTTTTTGCAAAGTAACACACCATGATAACAAAGAAAGGCAGCTTGGAGCAGTTTTAAGGTTCCTGAGTTGATCTGTATTGAAACTGTGCAGTTTCCCTCTATTATGCAGGTTCACTGTCTTGCTTATTTTCTTTCAGGTACTATCTCAAGACATTTACGGACTATCCAAAATCAAGGAAAGCCTTGATTCCTTTTGTTTTTTAATGATTGAAATATGGACTCTTTGTTTTGTTTTTATAGGACTTTTTTTTTCTAATTCCTAGTTTTAATGCTAGGTCTGACTATAATTAATTGTATAGATGATAATCCAGGATTGTAACAGACAAGAAGGTAATTTGGAATGGAAGTTCTTGTTTTAATTAGATGGGAAATTACAGATAGTTGTGGGCAAAAGGACTCCCCCCAAAAAACATATTTTCTTCTCAGTGCAGTTATATCTATGGAAAATAAATATGTAGCTGCATTGACATCAGAGAAAAAATATTGGCTAAATGTTGTTGCAGAAAAATAGAAATTAAGCCCATTACTTTGGAGAAAGTCTTCAGCAGCCACTCCAATTTATAACACTTCTGCAACTGCTTCTTCCTGCCTCCATGCTGTGGCACGTGTGCCCTTGCTCTGCTGGCAGCACACTATGTGTTGTCACACTCTAAACCAGAGAGGGGGTCTCATTTGCCCCAAAAAATTACTCAGCCCATTGTTTTTCATCTAAAAGCCATCTTTACTCCCAAAACCACAATGTAACAAGAGGGAACTTGTGCTGGCGCAAGGCTGGGAGCAGTATGCCATGGCACAGAGGTGAGGAGAGGTACATGGAGATGGAAGCTGGCACTCACAAGCACAATGTCTGTGTTTCTTCCTCAAGCTTTTCCTCACTGTCAAATGATTAATCTTCATAAAGGTTTGTTTTTCAAATGTACCTTGTTATAGCAATTGCAGCTCCATTAGCATTTCTTTTCTCTTGCAAATCCAGATCTTTTTTTCAGAATAAAAATTTTTCCACTCAAAAGCACTCAGTTGTTGTTCATAAAAAGACTTGAAATGGTGATGTATGACAAAAATGACAACAAATAAAAAGCTCTGTGTTGAAGAAAATGTTCTCTGACACTGGCAGTACATTTTGTCTACGGAGAATATTTTCAGATACTCTTATTAGGAAATAATGCAGAGATATTATTGAATTTTTACAAAAAGACAGAATGTCTCTTCCTAATTTCATGGTAGTTAGGAATTTTCAAAAAATGTCATTAACCCCGATACGAATAGATGTCCTTTTGGATGCTGATAGGTTTAGTTACCCTTTAGAGCATTAAATCCTGCTAAGAATTATGCTGAGTAGCTGAAAAGAAAAAGACCAGGCTGCACACATGAAACATTCTACTGCTGTTGGAGTAACCTGATTGATTGTATGCAATTTCCTCCAAAACACAATAAAATTTATGTGAAACACAGAGCTGTGTTAGCCTATAATTTACTGTTTGCAGAAGCAAGTCTCTGTGATGTTGCTTACCAAGTTCTGCTCACACCAGCTTCCTCCTTCTGGACAAACCCTCCCTTCTTTGCTCATATTATAAATCATCGTCACTACCACACACCAGCCAGCTGAGGCTGCGTCCTGCTGTACAATCCCTCTACAGCCCACACGAGAGTCATGTGTAGGCAAAGGTAAGGGAGGAAGAAAATAAGGTGCAAGCAAAATTGTTGCATGGGATGAGTTTCTACACCAGCACCACAAATGTGTTTTCCTTTGGTTACCTTATTTAAAGCAAGGCTGGAGGCAGTGAGAATACCAGTTTGGAGAGTATGACCCCTTCCTCAGGGAGTGTGCTGAGGATGCTGAGTGTGAGCAGCAGCCAAGCTCCCCAGAGCTCCTTCCCTCAGCATATCCTTCTTGATGATTCCTCCTTGCAATTTTTCCCTCCAAAGTCTCACAAGTGGTGAGAGAGCAAATAGCCCATGGGTGCCAGTGTTCCTAGCTGCTGTCTTCTCCATCTATTTCTGAGCCGGGGGAGAGCAGGGACCATGCTCTGCCTCACCCTTTTGACCAGAACAGGACTCATGCAGACTTCTCTGTCCCTCCCACCTACCCTTCACATCCAAACAGGACTATTTCCTGCATTTATTTTGTCTTGCTTAATATGTGCACCAGATAGACTGTTATTGCCACTGTCAGTCCCAAATACCAGTGCATGGAGCTGGGGGTCAGAGTAGGAGAACTGGTGCTGGTCCAAGGTAGGAGATACCTGCCTGCAGGCTGGAGGGCCCCACAGCCTGGCACCCCTGCACTTGCTGAGCACAGGGTGCCTCCAGGCGCTGGATGCCTTGCAAAAGTAACTCCATCCTCTCTGTCATGGGCCTTGAACATGTTGCATGGAAAAATGTTGGTTGCAGGCAGGAAAGGAGCACATTTTCCTTCTGCCCTGTCCTGTGGCATTTCTGGAGAGTAGGAGCAAGACACATATGCTTTAAACCCCCTACAAGCAATGATTGCAGTTAATTGTCATGGAGAGGTGGCACAGGCTCTCCCCATATGGAGGTCCTCTGTGGGACTGCGTCAGGGCAGCATACCTCCTGAGAAATTTCTTTCATCATCCCTTACTGTTACAAGGAAAAATATATTCCCCCTGTCTGTGGGAGAAAAAATGCAGGAGACATTTTCATATCCTTCTGCTCAAGCCTCTGGAAGTTATGTACACAAAGGATTTCAGAGCTGACTGTAAAATATTTTGCAAAGCAGCACTTTTCTGACTTTCTTTGCAATGTCCTTTTGTTCTGTCAAAACCCAACAGATGTGTCCTCTGCTGGTAAGCATTTTAAATAATAGCTTATTCATTTTCTCCCCCTTTTGCAATACTGTTTCCCTGTTTTGATTTCCTTCCACCATTCACATCATAGTCTTCATTAATCTTAAAGGAACATTTATGTTTGGGTGCTGCTCACCTGGGAAGACCCTCCCTCAGAACGGCTCTTCATGCTGCTGCTCTGACAGATCGGCCTCTTTTACACAAAGCTGATAACCCAGCCTTCATCTCTGCTGGCTGGGAAAATGAATCTTTTATTCCCAGGACTCTTGTTAATTTAATTATTTTTGTACCGCTCAAGTGTTTTTTCCAAAAGCTGACTTCCTGCAAACACGCACTATACTGCTGTGGTAATAAACAAGTGGTTTAATCAGGCATCTGACAGTTTCTGCTGCAGAACATGTTTTCTGCACCTAAGAGATCAGACAGACCACTTAAGAACTCCAGAATTTAGATATCTAATCTCTTCTGACAACCAAACCCAGAATTAAATGCTGTTCACTGGGAGGCAAAGTGGAGAACAATGGCACTTGCCAGCCCTCATTCCCATCTCAGTGTGCCACACACACTTCAGCCTTCGCCTGGCTTTAGCCCATACTCCAGATAAGAGGTCACTCAAGACAATAGAAATCAGTTCCAGACAACGTAGGGCACTCATAGTTGTTGTTTTAAAGTATGTATTTTATGTAATATATTTACACAAAAGGCAAACCCCCCCTCCCCCATCCCCAATTTTGGCCCCTGAATGACTGTCTTTAGGACAAGCATGCATCTGAGAGTTGCACCCTTGCTTCCATTACTCTCCTGGAATAGAGCCTCTTATGCTTGAACAGAAGTTCTGCGTAAGTTCCATAATATATCTGCAGAAATACCAAACCATGGTGTATCCTGGTATCACAACTACTGAGGAACTCTCCCTAGGTAGGCAGAATGCTCTAATGGCTTAGGCTCAAGAACACCACTTTTGTACTGTTGACTGGGACACTGATCGACTGACGAATTCCACCCAATGACTCACCAGTTCTGGGGTCTTTCCCTTTCCCTTTCCCTTTCCCTTTCCCTTTCCCTTTCCCTTTCCCTTTCCCTTTCCCTTTTGAACCCATTGAACTCTATGATCATCTGCTGACAGCAGAGGGTTTTTCTGCTTGTATTTGACTTGCTTGTCCAATTAACAAAATCCTTTTTAATGCAAATCACCACAGGGTCTCATTTAAATCCAAGCATAGTTCTGGAAGCCTCATGTCCTCTCACCTGCCACCTCTGGGTGCTCCTGAACTGGTCTAATTTCTCAGAGTAGACGTTACTAGAGATGTGTCCTGTCCGACTCAAACACCGCTGTCGCTGCGTGAGTAACGTGGTCCAGGAAACACAAACGGCCAATACCAATTACTCTGTGAGTAAAGCCGTTGATGGCCACTGAGCTGCTTGGGAACATGACATTATTTGCCTCAAAAAGAGGTAGCAAGTTTGATCTCTGCAGGAGCAAAGTTGGGGGGCAGACATCAAGAAGTGTCTAATAGCAACACCTGTAAATGTAAAGGAAGATAGGTGGATCTGGTTCTGGTCTATGTTATCACAAGTTACCGCTGCCTTTCCAACAAACCTACCTGCAGCACTCTGAGTCTGAAAGGTAAAATAATAAGACACAGTTTTTGGAAGTTCATTATCACAGAATCACAGAATTATAGAATGGTTTGGGTTGGAAGGGACCTTAAAGACCATACAGTTCCAACCCCCTGGCAAGGGGCAGGGACACCTTCCACTAGACCCAGTTACTCCTGGTCAAATTTCATATGTAAAGTTAGTTCCTTTGCATATTAAGAAAAGAGACTGATCTTAACTGATTCAGTGTTTGGAATAATCCCACCAGCATGCTTTTCAGGTAGGTGTTGAGGTCTTCCCCCTCCAGCAGAGTCAGTGGAGGCGTTATCTCCTCCAGGCAGTAATTTACAACACCCAGGCTGGAAGGCTACAATCCCAAATAGGAGACAAGGATGCTAGAAGTACATCCCAGTAAACCCACATCCATTAATTTAATGGCATATGCATCGCTTATGGTCAGCATAACATATCACAGGGAAACAGCTGTGTCTGGGTCCTCTGACCAGCAGTGTCATTCCCAGAACATGAGTTATCCTATTTGAACACCTCTCATATCCGCTTCAGCATCACAGGCACCTGACAGGTTGCATTCCAGTTTACTTGCCTACTTTTCCCAAGTTTGCCATGTAAGATTACACATAGTATTGTCTTGGCCACAATTCCCTACTATACCAAACACTCCACTTCTGTTCACGCTGAATATCCCCCTGGCCTGCAGTGTTGCTGCCATGAGGAAAGGCTCTCGACTGTACGTGGATATGTTGCATTTTTACACTATGTGGTGAAAGAGGAGGCGGCTGCTGAGGGGTTCATTCCAATGAGGTCACAGCTGTCTTGCCTGGGCCTGAACTAAAATCTGTGTGGGGTGAGTTTGTTCTGCCTGAGCACTGAGAGGGGAAACAGCTCCATGAGCCCCCTGTGCCCCCATTCTGTGCCCACCAGACCTTGAGAGCTGGCCATGGGCTCCGTGTGCTCACAGGGTACTGGGTATCACACCTGGGAAGGGGAACTCTGTTTTCTGGCAACCTTGGGAGAGTCCTCCTCCGCATCCCTATCTTCATCTCTCTCATCCTCAATCCTCCCTAATAGGGGGCTGCCACACCTGGGGATGTTACACCAGAGCAAAGCCCTCCTCACCCATTGAGCACAGTGTGCACCCCTGAGTGAATCTGTTTTCTGTCATGGAAACTCCTCAACTGACTCCCATCTCCCCAGCAAGAGAGCAGCTCACAGATGATTTGGAAATCACTCTCTGCCAAAATAGGATCTCTGCCATTTGACCAGAAAATCTGTGTTTCAGATCTCTGCAGGAACAGAAACCCTGTCCTTTCACCAATTAGAAACTTGGAAGGCATTCAAGTAGAGGAAACCAAGAAAATTATGTTCACGGTGAATGTACTAGAGATGGGGGAAGCTGGCTCTGGCAGGCCTACAGGCAATTTTAAAATACCAGCAAATATCACTCTTGGGATAAAAAGCTGGAATTAAAGTACATTTACATCAATGGAGTCCCCTCCTCTAAATCCTCTCTTCCCTCTGCTGGTAATTTATAACTGGTAGTAAATAGGAAAACGTGTTTTTCAGCATGAATGTATTAATCCTGCCTTCAGCACAGCGGGGTGAAACGTTGCCCTTGCACATCCTGGCAGTCTTGTACACTGAGGAATATTTCTGGGGATGATAACTGAGCTACACCAGGCAGTCCTCTCACATGTGGTATAACTTTGGCTTCACAGCCAGCAAGCCAGAGCCTGAGCCCAAATGGTTATAAGCATATCTGCAGATAAAGTCATAAACAGAAAACCAGAGACACATAAAACTGAGCTGGACACCCTAGAGCTGTGCTGATAACGGGCTTGGCAACTGGCACTTTGCAGCATGTCGAACACTGAAAATCTCCCTGACTTCAGCAAGGATCTGGTTTCACATGTGTTTTCTCTGTTCAGATGTACTAATGGCCTGTAGCCAGTGATTTTCAGCTCTGTTTCTACACAGCGTGTGTTAACCCTGGCAACTCAGGCAAGCTTTTTTTTCAAAAAACAATATTGCAGTTTTCCCTCATTTCTGCTGAGATGCTTTTTCACAGGCATTTCAGAATTTCTCCTCTCCCTAGGTCTTGGGCTCTTAAGCACTTCCTACAAGGAGGAGTAAGATAGACTGAATTTGTACACCTCTGCCTTCCCCTTCTTTTCCAGTCTGGTTTAGCTACCAGCTTAAGTGAAGACTGCCATTCCCACAGCCCAGCTGAGAGCACCTGTCCTCTGTCCTTCTGGCAGGATAGAGGCCAACCCAAAGAGCTCTCTCTCAGCATCCCACAATGGCAAAACCTTGCACCATTTGATTAACTTATTGTCTGCTTTGGGGTTTTTTTGTTTTTTTGGTGTTTTTTTTTTTTTTTTTGGTTCACGTGCCACGAAGAATCTCCTGCTTGAAGAGTTTCCTCTCCTTCAGTCCTCTCCAAGGTTTTTGAAGTCTTCTTCAATTGTGTGGCATGCTGTTTGGGTCTGTGTCAGCAAGTTCAGCGTCACCCTTCAGACTCCACCCGGTCTGGCAGTCCCAAGCCATGTCTTGGCTCTGTGGGGTTGATGCCCCACAATCAATGATCTCTTAATTTTCCTCTCATCCATCTCCTAGGCTTTTCCTCTTCTTGTTAAAATGGATCTGAGCATTTGAGGCTCTGGGCTCTATGTGATGCTGCAGTTGGGATTTTGCTACCCTGGGAGATGCAAGCCTGTAACCTCCATACTTTCACTATGCACCTACCCAGAATGAAGCCCAAACTTTCAGGCGGCAAAGTGAAGCCAGTAGAGGAAATAAAATGGAGTTTCCTGCCTTAAAAGCATATGAAGTTGGAAGAGACTAGAAGAGTGCTGAATTTCCACCCTTCAGCAGGTCATGGAGGAGGTGAACAATTCCTGATTCTTCCTGGGAGGGACAAAAGGGTCAGGTCTGGGACTAGGGCAGGGAGTCCATGGCAGGACTGGCTTGCTTAGGAGGTCAGCCCAGGTCAGATAAGGAGCTCTATAGAAGGTTCAGTTACGGTAAAAAATGGGAAAGCTGTTGGCTGGGAAGGTCACTGGGAACTTCAGGGATGAAGTTCAGGATGGCATAAAAGCATCAGTGGGGCCAATGCTCTCTGCCCAGACAAGTCATTCCCAGTCTTAGCACTGCAGGCTAAGGATGAAGGAGCATCTCTACTGTCAGCTCTGATGAGTATCACTGGACTGGTCTGCATGTCCAGGGTGCCATCCTTGCCCTGAACATGGTGTTATGTTCTCTGAAGTGGGGTCGTGCTAGTGGTTGATTCTGGGCTGTGAGTGCCCTGGGACTCTCTGTTCACCAAGGCTCTGTTTAGCCCAGTCTGTCTCTGACTTACACAGATTATATGAATGGGTCCTGGCTAGAAAGGCTACTAAGTTTACTAATGGAGCTTCCTTTATTAGAAGGGTGGATCCTAAGGCTGCCTCAAATGTACCCATTTGTGCAACATTGTGTCGATAATGTCTAGATGTTCTTGTAATCCAAACATCACCCGGTTATATACAAATAATTGTTTCCATTAATTTGAACCAATATTCAGTGAAACTGATACGCAACTTCTGGTTGAACCCTTGCTTTGCAGGGCAGCTGGTGTCACAGCACCCTCTCCTCAGTTTTTCTTGCTGTGACCACATTTCATTTGAGGTCTACTGGCACTGTGTTGCTTTCGCTGCTCAGACGACGTGATGAGCTCTTGTCAGCCCCAGCCACCCCTGCTCCCCTGGTTGAAGCACTTACTGGGAACTGAGTGAACTAGAATTTGAGTAAATGAAAGGAATGGCCTTGATTATGCCAGATGTCCTGGGCAATTAGAGTGTTACAGAGAGGAAAAGATCATAACCACAGCAGTGGGTTTGCCTGGGCATCCCCCAGGAGGTCAAAAAGTGCGTGATGGTTTCTGACAAGAACACCACGCTTCCTTCACCCAACACACTTTAGTTTGGGGTTTTCTGTTGTGCTTTAACTGTGAGCGGAGGAACAGCCAAGGAGGGATGACTCACAGCCATGCTGGAGGCAAGGCAATGACTCAGAGGTGGAGCTGGTTTGCAGTCCAGCTGCGGCCTCACATCACAGGGCAGTGTGGGGCTGGAGAGGCTCCCAGTGCTCTCCTGATTAGCAACCCTGACAAAAGACATAGTGACTTCTTCTTGGCATCTTTTAGCACATTCTCTGTCAAGAATTGCCCCATATATTCACCTGCTTCCATCTGACTCAATCTTCTCTTAAAACAAGTGACCAGGCTTAGTCCCAGGATTGCAGGCAAGGCCTCAAGCTCTGCCTTTACAAAATAGCAATAAAGCCTACTGCAAATGCCTGGCCTGACACATCTGACAACCGTATTCACCTTGGTTTACATCTGTATCACACCGGGGACTCATTATAGTCCTGGGGTTGATTAATGCACTACAGTGCCCAGCCGTGGCACCTCCTCAAAGGATCTCTGGGATTTGGAAGGAGCTCCTAGGGAGGCTTCATCCAGCCTGGAGAACTGCTCGGCTTTAGCAGGTGATCCTTGAATGAAGCAGTTTGTTAGCACTGCCCAGCCAGACCTGTTGCAGAGAAGCTCCTGTGAGAGGCAGGGGCATGCTCACTCTTGTGAGGTGGACGACATGCACTCTGCATCCCGCAGTCTGAGAAAGTCCTTCAGTATGAAAACGCATTGCCCAGCTGCTATCAGGGGAAATGGCAGAAAGGGCTAAGAAAGGCATGCAAAAGAGCTCAAAGCAGACTCCTTCACCAAAAAAAATTGTACACACCCAAGATGGGACACGGATTTATTCCCCCACTTCCTTGAGCTGACGAAGGTAACAGAAGCAATGATGTGCTATCTCACGTGGAAATGGTGAAAACAAAGGTGTTTTGGGCCTGTCTTCTTGTCTTCAAGGAGCAAGGAGTGAAGAAGGCAGGTGGCTGGAGGAGGAGCTCAGCTGTAACACTGCCTGATCTGGGCTGGGCACTGCATGTCATCTGCTCCTGATGTCAGGCTCAAAACCCTTCGGTTTATTGTCTTTTATTTCTCTTCACTAGAAGGAAGGATTTCTCAATCACAGCAAAGTGTGTTTTGGTGATATTTTTGTCCCTTGATCTGAGGACACGTTGACAATCTCACTTCCGACCAACTGCAACACTGCAATTGCTTAACGCAGAATGTTGTCACATTACTAGCTTCTCAGACAGAGCTTTTCAAGTTTTTAACCTCTCATTCAAATGATTTCATGAAAATGCCATGATAATTTTATTGCTATAGCCATAAACATCAGATGCTGTGCAAATTTCAGTCCAAACAGCCTAAACCCCCATTTATTTCAATAAAATTACCATCGCTAATTTGTATCTTTTCATTTAAGAATGTGTTCACACATGAAGGAAATTAACTATTTTCAGATGAAATTACTTATTGCCAGCAAATGACTATTATTTTGACTTGCACTAACAGTTGCTAATAATGCAAGATGGGGAGGGAAAGGAACATGTGTCTGTACCAGCTGTTGTCTCACTCTTATCCAAAAAGCATGAAGAAGTTGCTGGCGGTAATCACAAAAAGATTTTCTTTCTTCCTTTTCAAGCACGAGTATAACAGCTGCTGCCTCTAGCAAGTGTAATGTTTGCCCTATTGATGCTCATGCCATACAGAGTTTTATAACAGACCAAAGAAAAATAACTCCCCAAAACGGTAACAGTTGTGCAATGAATGGAATTTGTTTCCTATGGTTGGCACTCAAATAAGAAAAAAAAACAAACCCAAACTGGCCAGATGAAGATGTAATGACCCTATGCTCAGACCTGTCCTGTATGAAGAAGGGCAGCAGCAGCAGAATTTATCACCCTGGTCTCGTATCGGGGCACTGCCTCAGATTTTCCCACAAATCCTTTTCTGTTGCTGTATCAACAACTGCACTCCTTGTCCCTCTGGGCAGCAAGTCTCTTTCTTGATAGAAACTTTGTTTTCTTGTTCCACACTGGGCCAGAGAAAGTGCTGGCCTTGCGACAATAGAGTGGCACAGCGGGGCTCCCCGGGCGAGGCTGCTCCCCCCTCTGCTGCCCGTGCACACTTGCAAGCTGTGTCTGCTCCAGTAGCATGTTTCCTTACCTGAGCTGATGAAGTAGATGGAAGCACATCATTTTGGGTGTGTACACTGATTTTTATTATAATTGTGCAGTGTCATGGCCAGAACAGTTTTCCAAGGGGAGTCTCTGTCAAGGCAGCCTGGGTACTACATCAACCAGCAACTCTCATATATGTGGTAGGTCTGCAGGGCAGCTAAACTTTTGCTGGGCAAACTCAATCCCTATTAATATATATCACAGAAAGAAAAAAACCTCACCTTCTCAGTACAGGTAACTCCTGGGTTCTGAATTTTGTCCTTTTTTTTCTTTTTTTGGCAGCCAAGCTGCTCGCTTACTGTCATCAGCATCACCTCTGGCTTCCCTCCATTGGCTGTGAGGTTTTAACACTGTACATAGCCTGAACAATTCCTTGTTACTCTCCCTTTCATTCTGAGACCTCACCTTTATCCCTCTATCTGTCTCACCAATACACTGTATTCTGGTACTGTCCAAAAAAGTTTCAGGCTGAGATGAAATAACTTGGGTCAACCCACTGCAAAATAGTCTTAAAAGAGATGCACAAGTATTGAGAACTTGGAAGCCCCTCTTTAAAATCCAGCAGGTTAACCAGAAGAGAAGGTGCATAACTCTAAGTGCATGCTCAGGGATCCAGTGTGTCAATCTCCAGGGTAAAGTTTCTTCAGTTACAGAGTACTTTTTTCTGGCAGACCTCATGGACAACATGGTCAAAAGCAAATTGTAGATCTAATACTCCTTCACAGACAGATGCTTTTGATTAATAAATCAAAAAGTGAAGAGTAGCTAAAATCTATAACATATGCAAGGAGCTAAAATAATTTGTGATACTTTGGGACAAACCTCATTCGTTCAGAAGGGCAGTGGGCTGGAGAGAAGGAAATTCACTCCTGTAATTTAATTTCAGCTGAAGTGAGAGGTGCTCAGCTAGCATGCAAACTGTTGTACCATAACTTGTCATTTGACCAGAAGTCATGATTTGGATGTGGAAATGACTAGGTAAAATCCAGTGATTTGTTCTTATGCAGAAAGATATTAGAATATTCAATCTGCTTCTTAAAGCTTGAAAAATCTGTGCATTTTTATTCCCCAGAGCCAGGGCCAAGTCACAGCAATTATTTTGGGGTAAAATTATCTGATGTGATCAAGGGCACAGGATTACAAGTCAATGGTGCCATTTGGCCCTTCAGTAGGTCCTTGTTTGCTGTTAGCTTTACAAAATTCAGGGAAGGTGATGTTCACCATCCAGCATGAGCAGCTGCTGCTGGAGCTGTTCCTTGGATGAAGTGCTGGTCAGCCAGGGGCCAGCAGTTCCTCCAAAGTATAGTTAATTTTGCAGCGTAAGTTTTTGAACATACTTCTTAAGAGGTAGTAGCTACTGGTAAGAATAAATACACAAATCCACCTGCTAGGCAGTTTGGAGGAGGTCTACTCAGATGCCAGGAACTGGGATAGCTGGTTAACATTTCTGGCTCAACTTTTGATCTGCTGCATGAATTTTGGCAAGGCATTTCTCAGTGCAGCTGCTTCCTTTCCAGTTCATCAAGGAAGCACTTTGTGTGACAGGATAAATGTAGTCTTGTCTTTATATGAAGCCTAATGAGATGGGACTCTGACCTCAGCCATTGTCCCTAGACCAAAGTTGTTGAATTCAGATTTTTTTAGTTATGTACATCTGAAATAAAAAAAAAAAAAAAGAAAGAAAAAATACTCAGGAGCCTGTTTGCCAGCAGCAGGAGATCCAGGGGCCACAGTGAGACTGCAAGGAAATCTGAACTCTCCTCTTGCAGGATGAGTCACATAGCAAAACCAGGCAAAAGATGCTCTCAGTGAGATCCCCAACCAGAGTCCTGTCACTGACTGGTGGTGTAATATCAACGATATTAAGTGAATTCAGCTTGCTCACAACTAGTTTTGGATCACACAGCTGGTGAGGTGTCTGACAGGCCACACGCACTGGCTTCTTTCCTCTGGAGAAACCTGGCAGCTTTTAAATGTCCAAATCTTTTCCAAATCCTATGAAATTCTAGATGAAAATAATCCTTCAAGGCAAGAAGCTAGACAGCATGCAGTCTCCAGGCACCAGTGTGCCAGCCATGGTGCTGCAGCATGCAGTGGTGGCACCCAGGAGGAGGAGCTGGCTCTGCGGGAGGCACCGGTGGCAGGGAGGAGGCACCTTGCCTTAGGTCCTTATTCAGCTGTTGAAATAATTTCTACATTCATCCACTGTTTGAGGCTCAGCATCAAGAAAACACATTGCTTCCTTGTCAGCATTTTTTCAGAGAACTCCATGTTTTTCCCACAGGCTGATGTTGGACGCCATACAACCTACAGCAGAAATGTTTGCTAGCAGAAGGGAGAAAATAGTAAATGTACCTCCCTCATTAAAAGGAAATGTTTTCCTACAATCATCGAGCAACACAAGTTGGCAAACATACTCATCTTAAATGCTTGTTGTAGGGCATCACCATCCATTTATTTCCTGAAAGCTTCACTGTCTTGTGTAATTAACATGGTACAAGCTGCTGGTGTAGTTTCTAGTGGAGGTGGGGAAACAATTGATCCTTGCCTAAGGTGCTGTGTTTCAACAGAGTTGGTGCTACACAGAAGCTGGGTGTCTCTGGAAGGAAAAAGACCTCTGCCCAGAAAGCCCCTTGGAGCCCCAAGCAAAGAAGCCAAGTCTCATACAGGCCAGGTATTATCCATTCTGGGAGCTGTCCCAGCCATGCCAGGGACATGAGCCCAACACAAACAACACAAACTAACCCCAGGCATTGCAGGCAGGGGCTGTTAGGCAGGTGGGAAAATCATGGGGACTACCCTCCACAGGCTCCTTTGAAGCCTGGCTGGGCATTGCCCCATGCCTGAGGCTGCCAGGGAGAACCTCAAGCTGGTACCACTCAGTTAATTTCCATTATGCCACTTCCAGAAAAATATTTTTTAGCTTTCAAGTGGTGGAGTAGGGGAAGCTAAAAGGACTATTTATTCACAGTAATTCTTTGTTCCAGCAGTTAATGAGCAGATTCAGCAGACTGAGTGATGTCTCCCCTAAATTGCTCAAACCAGAGGTCACAGTGGCTCTTTCAAGGGCACTGGCTTTATGTTAGCCGTCTCTGTTTGCAGAGGAAGGATCACCTTAATTTTTCAGTACTGGTGGGTTACAAACCCAACAAGGTTCTGATCACTTTCTGCAAGGCACCAAGCACGCACTAACAAATGAGATGTCTTAGCACTTCTCAGGAGGCGATCAGCATCCGGCAAAATAAAAGGCTGTGGGGTTGAGCTATCCAGACAGCCTACACAACAATAAATTACACATTGAAGTTGCTGTGCTGGCAAATGCATTAGTCACCCACACTCAGCAGCACTTCTTGCACAGCTGGGCACAGTGACATTAAACCTTACCTGCACTGGGAAATGACTCTTTCTCTCAAATATTTTCAAGAGCCAGTCTGTCGCAGATGGTTTGAGGAAACACAGATATCCTGAGCTTTCCTGCACAAGGCCATGAGCAATTTCTATAGTTTGCTTTCTCTGCTTGTAAAGGAACTGTTGGGCACTGTGGGTTTTGCAAAAAGCTGTCTTTGATGGTCATTTCTACATATACGACCACATTCCTTATGGAAAGAAGCCAATCTGATTTTTTTTTTGCAGGCTGCATTTTCCAGCACTTGAGGTTTTGCTACGTAAGTTTGGATTTGATTGCGTCCAAGTTTTCCAGTTAACTGGATTTGATTGCCTCCAAGTTTTCTAGTTAACACCTATCGGTACTTTGCCCTGAGGTCACACATGTAGAGGTTAATCACCAAAGAAAATGTCTAATACCAATAATGTCATAGTGATCCCCAGCTCAGCTTGCGTTGAATTAGGGCATCCCAAATTTGAGTATGATGTAAACCACCTTACACATGCAGTATTTGCACAGTGATAATGAACTGTAGTCAGCAGAGTGGTTTTGGTGCAAGTAGAACTGGAGTGCTTTTATTTTAGACCTCAGAAAGCATCTGCAGGCCAGTTTGCAGCACCTCAGCCTAGCAACCCATTTCTTCAGTTCAGTGCACTGTTGCTATTGCACTGCATCAACTGAGTTCAAAATCCTCCTGCATCAGAAATCACAGGAAAACTGTATTTCCAAGTTAGATTTTATGACCTTATTCTTTAGGATTAATTTGTTATTTTCCAAATGTGCAAGCTTGTTATTCCTTCATTTCAATATGAAGGGTAACGCGGATTTGTCAGAGCTGGAAGAGAGGTCAGAAAATAAATGAAATTTTTTTTATTTTTTTTTTATTTTGTGGGAAAAGCTTGATTTTGGATTACTGATCATTGGGATTTATCAACAAAACCATAGGCATAAAAAACATTGTGCTCAAATAGTACAATTAATTTAGCCAGATTGCACAAATGCTATGCAGGAAATTCTACTCCTTTCCTGTGTAAAGAAGTGCTGTTTGTTTATGCCATTGGGCATAAACTCCGTGTTTCCCAAAACATTCAATGCAACCCAGGTCCTCCAGAACATGAAGGTTCTTCCCTGTTGGCTGGTGGGTACTCTCATTGTGTGACCGTCATGCTGCATGAGGCAGAATATCAGTTATCAAAAAGGCTGGGCTAGTGAAATACTGCTGGTGAACTTTGGAATTTCTTGTGTGGTCAGCTAACAAAAAAACTGAGAAGAAAGAAACTTCCTGTTCTGAATTCACTGGTGTAAGGCATGTCCACATCAGCTCTTCTTACCCTTAGTTTGCTTTGGTATGTTGGTTATTTTAGACTCATTGAAGCAACCATCTACCTTTACCTGCATAAACCTAAACATAAAAGGAGGGATAAGCAAACGTAGACCATGGACATCCCTATAAAGAACTGCAGTATAGAGACTCCTGCGTCTGGGGAGTTATTTTGCCTTTCACTTCATGATAAGCATGGATAATTGGAAGGTTTTAGAGCAGCCTAACAAACACAACATATGGGAGAAGCTTGCTTTATGGGAATTTAATTGGCTATGCACTAAACAAGGCGTGTAACCACAGCCACTTCCCATCTCTTGGTGAACAGAGTGATTCCTGCAGCGTAGGTAGATACCTAAAAGTGAAATAACCTTTCCTTGCCATTTGTCTAGGTTTCCCCTAACGTTAGAGGGAGAACCAGGCACTCCAGAGGGTCTGACCTGTCCAGGTGTCCCTCCCACAAAAGGACAAAAAAGGTCTGCTGAAGTGCATACTCTTTCCTCCAAAAAAAAGGAGAAAAGGGAGTCAAGATGGCTTTAATTTATTGGCAATGGTGCTGTAGGTGGAACAGGGTAAGATACAGGGCACTGCAGCACTGTAAGCAAGGGAAATATGACTTAGAGATCAGTCAGCACAATTGAAGAAAAACAGCCTGTGGACACACTTAAAGTCAATACCCATCTTTCATACAGCCCAAGTCAGATGAGATAAATCCTATCATAATGACCAGTTTGTTTCTAGAAGAAATAATCTCCCATGAAGATACATCTGCATTCCTTCTCAGCCTTGCTATTGACAGAACCATATTAATTTTGGGTTAACATGAAGGTTATTGCATTGTGAAGAAATGCATTGACTTTAGGGGGGAAGAAAAAGGCTTACATGGGCAATGTAAAGTATTTGAAATCCCTCATTTTCTGCTTTGTGCAGATCCTAATAAATGACATGATGTCCATAAATTATGAAATTAAAAGCCTGAATGGCATTAGTCAAGCTACTAATATTACTCAGAGGCTCCCACCTGCCTGAAGACAGACCTTGCAGTGTTTGTCTTCTCTCTGCTGCTCTTTTAGGAACACATGTACACAAACTAAGTGTTCAAGCAAGGACAGGTCTTCCCAGTGTCACAGCTCACACCAAACCCACTACCACAGAACTTCCCCACAGCAGTGGAAGGATAACAGAGGACCAGAATGAGAAAACTCTTTCCTGTCCCAATCTTGTTTAAGGGAAGAAAAGCCATGTTTTCAGTCTGCAAAAGATGTCTAGGCTTCAGATTACCACAATGGAAAGAAACACAACAACAACAAACATAAGAAAAAACAATTCCCAAACTAAGTAATATGTAATGCAGTAATGCATAAAATGCAGCTGGGACTAGCTCTGACAACCAAGTTATAACATTTTCTACAGGAGAAACAGAGCTGTGATAATACTCCGTACACTGCTCAAGAATGCAGTTTTCAAGGTCTCCAAAGGTCCCTCTTTTTCTACTTAAACTGAAATGTAGACACTTGTCTCCCTCCTTTTTTTTTTTGTGACTGCATGACTCTTCTGCAACTGCAGTTTCAACCCAACCTCCACT
Source organism: Tichodroma muraria (assembly GCA_013390105.1). Classification (NCBI taxonomy): domain Eukaryota; kingdom Metazoa; phylum Chordata; class Aves; order Passeriformes; family Sittidae; genus Tichodroma; species Tichodroma muraria. The sequence goes on from WAAG01081831.1 coordinate 81,945, forward strand.
TAATTTTCTCTTTCTCTGGGAAATTCTGGAGTGCCTCTCTTCATATTAAATTATTGCTGCTCTAGTGGAGAACAGAAGAGATCCCGTTATATTATGTTTGGTTCATTAAGTTTCTAATTACTTTGATATTGGAAAGCTCTAATTAATTCTTTTAATGTGTAATATTATTAAAGCCCTACAATTGATTTAATACAATTTTAAAGAAAAAAATAGTAAATACTTATTCCAAATTAAATATATAGTAGAATTAAAGGATGAGAATACTTAAATGTTACTTAAGAGTAAGAGATGTATAGAAATAATTGCTAGTATCTCATAACCAGGCATTCTGAGTCCAGAAAATTAAATTAAGATCAGACTTCTAAACCTTACAAAAATATCAGCTGAAACAATTTCATCAGCTGAAACAATTTCATCAGCTGAAACAATTCACAGACTGAAACCTCTCAAAAAGCCCAAACACCTGCCTTTTGTGTCTGAGTCTAATATTTGGCTTTAAAGACACCACATACATTTTCAAAATAGATTCCTCCTATGTAATTACTGAAAGGCAGTATTTAATCCTTGCTTTTAAACTTGTACCCTCGTAATTTGGATAAGTATAACCACATCGCTGAGCATCCTGTCTCTATAAACAATCCTGTGCTTGAAAATAATCATTACACCACCGCAGCATCTTCTTTGTTTCACCTTTACATCCCTGATACGTGACATTTTAACACAGGGCTTTCTTCATCTCAGTATTTGCTTACTTTTGGCACAGCTTAGTGAAAATGCCAGACCACAAGGACCAAGAAGTGCTTGTAGAGGATGTTACTGCATGCTCTTCACAATAATTTGAAAAAAAATATTATCAAGCATGCAACACCTTCCATTTTAACTTTTTGAGGCATAATCACAGATACTCAAATGCAACACAAAGGCAAAAGCGGATGCCAACTGAATACACCAAAGCAACAGCCACACCACAGTTCTGGGGCAGCACAAAGCAGTAGAGTGCTCATGGGTCTCACCTGTAATTAGATATCGACTTATTGACCTGGAAGAAAGGTTGTGCGCACAGAATGCCACAGGGGAGCCTGAACCTCACCTCCAGCGCCCTGTAATTCAAAAACTGCTTTTGGGTTCTTCTCCCAGCTTTCCCAGAGCAGATGGTCTGACTCAGTGGGGAAGGCAGCAGTGCAGGAGCCCTTCCTTGCACCCAGCGCTGTGTTCCAGGTAATTATTCATTACCAGGTGTCCCAATCCTCTGGGGGAGATATTGCCAAAGCCAGGTACCCCCACGGATGCATCGCAGCTGTACGGCAGCCGAATTGGTGCCTGAGTCAGGGGAGCTCCATTTCAGAGCTGCTGTGCTGCTGCAGCTGTGACTCCACTGGTTCCCAACCCAGCCTTAACAATTAGACTTGGCAATCATTAACTCAGCTGGGTAAGAACATTAGCTCTCTGATATAGCTTGTCCGTCAGGTTTTCAACAGTCTTAACTGCATGAAACCTGATGACATCTGGTACACCAAGCAGCCTGATTTCTCCAGCTCAGCTGAACATTTTCCATTTGCATACACTTTGCATACATTTTTCAGCGGCAGCATCTTCCCTTATCGCTGCATCTTCCTTCCTGCTTCCTTCTCAATTTGCACAACATCTCACTGCTTTCTTCCTGTGTTTTGACTTTGCAATCCCCTCGTCTCAAACCCACTTTCACTCATCTCTCTCCCAGTCTTCGCTGGTGCCACAGGCACAGAGCTCTCTTCTTTGGTTTTGTCATCCTGCTCCTTTTCTTGCTGTTGGTTCCACTTTCTCTCATCTCCTTAATTGCCTCACGCTCATTTCACCTTGTTAATTGCTCACTCTTCTGTTGCTCTTTATCATTTCAATAAATATATCTATTAATACTCTTACTGTTTACAAATCACCAACTGCTCCATCATTCCCATCCTCAGCTGGACAGGGGAGAGGAAATTTAATGAAAGCTCGTGGGTCAAGATAAGGACAGGGAGAGATCAGCCACCAGTCGCTGTCATGGGTCAAACAGACTAGAGCCAGTGAAAAGAAATTTAATTTCTTAAAAATTATATCAGAGTGAGATAATGAGAAATAAAAGATAAATATTAAAACACCTTGCCCCCACACCTCCCATCTTCCTGAGTTCAACTTCACCCCTGCCTGATTTTCTCTACCTTCTCCCCTTTCTGCAGCACAGAGGGATGGGGAAATGGGGGTTGCAGCCAGTTAATCACGCATTGTCTCTGCTGCTCCTTCCTCTTCAAGGGAAGGACACTTCACTGTACCCCCACTCCAGTGTGGATTCCCTCCTAGAGGAGACAGTCCTCCACAAGCTTCTCCAAAGTGAATCCTTCCCATGGGCTGCAGTGCTTCATGAACTGCTCCAGTGTGGGTCCCTTTCCAAGGGGTGCAGTCCTTCAGGAACAGGTTGCTCCAGCATGGGTTCCCTGTGGGATCACAAGTCCTGCCAGCAAATCTGCCCCAGTGTGGGCACTTCTCTCCATGGTGACCACGTGTCCTGCCAGGAGTCTACTCCAGTGTGGGTTTCACACAGAGTCACAGCCTGCTTTTGGGGATCCATCTGCTCTGGCATGGACCACAGGGGACTGCAGGGGGACAGTTGCCTCATCATGGTCTTTACCACGGATTTCAAGGGAATCTCTGCTCCAGTGACAGAAGCATCTCCTCCCCCTCCTTCAGCACTGACCTTGGTGTCTGCAGAGCTGTTCTCCTCACATATTCTTACTCCTCTCCCTGGCTGGAATTGCCTTTTTTATTTTCTTAAATCTGTCATCCCATAGGAGCTACCACCATTGCTATGAGCCTGGCCTTAGCAGGCAGCAGGTCTGTCTTGGAGCTTCCAAGCATTGGCTCTGTCAGACTCATGGGAAGCTTCTGGCAGCTTCTCAAAGAAGCCACCCTTGAGGCTCCTCTACTACCAAAATCTGGCCGCACAAACCCAGTACAAACATGCACCTCAATTCTCTTTGCTTTGTAAGCACAGTGACAGGCTGGACTCCTCCTCATGAAATTCCTCCTTCATTGGGCTCCTGCCCCCAAATAGTCAGCACTGTTTTTGTGGAAGCCTCAGAATGACCTCCTCTTAGGCAGCTCCAGCTCTCCCCTACATCTCCCATCACCTGTCAGGCACTTGCCCCAAGTCAGCTCTCCCTGAGAGGTTATTCTCTCTGTCAATCGAAGCTCTACCCTCCCCTTTCCCTTCTCTCGCTCGACCACCATGTCTTTTGGAGACTCCTCTTTGTATTGCTCTCCAGACTCTACAATGGGTGGTATAAAATTGTGTTCTTGTCCTCTTTCTCTTCTATGCCTTTATCTCCATGTAATCCCTACCACAAACATAAAGTCACCTGCCAAACAACTTAAAAATCTGCTGCTCTATTCAGATGAATCTCTAAAAGAGAGATCAACCCAACCAAAAGTAAAAGGGTACAGCATAGACGTCTCTACCTACAATGCCAAAAGCTAATCTTATAGGAGGTATCTAAAGCCAGCCAGGACGGGCACTCAGAAAAAGCTGTTTTCTTTCGTCACCTAAAAAGGGAGTCCAGCTGAATGGATTGATGAGTGTACTGCAGACACTTCAAACTGGGCAAGATGAGTCATAGAGCCTTTTTTCCAAACACATCCTTGCCCAGCTTCCTGATGCCTGCTCAGAAAAGCCTTCCTGTCAGTTGAAGCTCAAGCTTGGCTAAACCAGCCCACTTCATCCCACGGCCCTCAGCTGCTGTTTAAGCCAATGTTCACATATGTCTATGACAGGGGGGACAGACAGACTTCTCCTTGAGTCCTTATTCAGATCACACCCAAACCTTGCAAGCACTGTTCTGCAAATAATTACTGACACGAAGCCCTTCTGTCTCCATGTGTGGAGCTAAGGCTCTCATCCACGCCGAACTGCCACTTTGAATTGTGCTTAATGCCAAAGCACTTGTCCTTCTCTTAATAAATGCAGCCCTGTCCTGCAATAATCACTCTAAATGTCTTTGCAAAGGATATGGGTATGGGTCTAGCTGGTCCTCTGGTGCTGCCATGCCTATCTTTGCCATGCCATTTCTCCCTTAGCTCCCTACTCTCTGTCACATGAGTACTGCTTATCCTCGCTTTCAAGCCCTTCCATAGTCCACCCCAGATCTGTCTCTCTCACACACAGCCTCTCGTGTGTAACAGGGTCAGCTCTGCCATCACCCATCAGCTGGTGACCAGGGCCAGGCTTCTTTCTTTGCAGGCAAACACTGTCTCCCCGACACCCTGTGACTTGAGCACAGCCTCCCCCTAAGGTCAGGGGCCGGGCTGGCCTGTGCAGTCTTGCTTGGCATGGTGGGTTCCTTCTCCATGACCTGTGCTCTTGTATGATACAAAGTAATAGATCTAAAATGGCAACAGCAGCCACCAAGTCACAAAAAAGATTTGCATAGTAATATAAAGAATGGCGACTCAACAGCAAGAGGCATATCTGTAGTTTAGAGATAATGTATGCTGTGAGAAATGAAATGTCTTTGTCACCCCTTTGATGACACTGCCACTTCTTAGAAGCATTGCAAATTTCATAGAATCATAGAATGGCTTGGATTGGAAGGGACTTTATAGAACATCTAGTTCCCACCCCCCTGCCATGGGCTGGGATGCCTTCCACTTGACTATTTATCAGTACCTGAAAATACTTTTTTAAAGTCAGAGAATGTTTTGACCACATTACAATACATACACTGAAAGGAGTAGCATTAGACTTGCCCTTTTGACTTCATACTTACTTTTTCTCCTTTCAGGGACTAAAACCAGTGTAACATTAATTTTATATTAATTTGTTGGGGTTTAATTAATTAATTAATTAAAATAAATTAATTTAATTAATTTAATTAATTTAATTAATTTAATTAATTTGTTGGGGGTTTACATATACTTTCTTATTAAAAATAAGAGGAAAACCGCACCTAAATAGCCTATCCTTTAAATCCTTTTGAATGGGCAACCTAATGACTGGTCTTCCAGTACCTGAAGGGAACCTACAAGAAACATGGACACGGACGTTTTACAAGAGCATGTAGTGACAGGAGGAGGGGAAATGGATTCAAACTAAAATAGTGTAGGTTTAGATTACATAGCAGGAGGAAGTCTTCTACTGTGAGGGTGATGAGGCCCTGAAACAGGTTGTCCAGAGAAGCTGTGGATGCTCGATTCCTGGAAGTATTCAAGGCCAGGCTGAAAAGGGCTGTGAGCAACCCGGTCCAGTGGAAGGTGTCCCTGCCCGTGGCAGGGGGGCTAGAATTCGATGACGCTTAAGGTCCCTTCCAACCCAAACCATTCTGTGATTCAATGAAATCCAGATTGGGTGGGGGGGGAGGGGAAGAGGGAGAAGTGGAGAAGTGGGTAAGCGGCTCCTGCGATGAGACGGACACAGGTAGGCAGGGCCAGCTTCCTCCCTGCCGGGTGTTCCCCCTTGGCGGGGCAGGGGAGCAGAGCTGTCCCCACGAGGAGCGGGGCGGGGGCCAGGAACAGGCTCTGCAGGGCGCCAGTCCTGCCGGCCCAGGAACTACAGCTCCCGGCGTGCCACGCGAGCGACAGCAGCCGCCGGGGCGGGAGAGGAAGCGGCTGCCGCGCGGCACGCCGGGATCCGTAGTCCGGAGGCCGTCGCCGCCGGCGCCCAGGGCCGTGTCCCGCGCATTTGAAAATTCCCGCGGAGGTTCGCTGCGGTCTCGCGAGAACTCCGCTCGCCCCCCCATCCCGTCCCGCCCCCCGCGCGGCGGGTGAGCGAGCGAGGTGGGTGCGCGGGCGC